>CAEFZY010062497.1:0-23977 GCA_903066815.1 Brachyrhaphis roseni
TCCATGTTTAGCTCCAACATCCATGTTTAGCTCCAACATCCATGTTTAGCTCCAACATCCATGTTTAGCTCCAACATCCATGTTTACCTCCAACATCCATGTTTAGCTCCAACATCCATGTTTAGCTCCAACATCCATGTTTAGCTCCAACATCCATGTTTAGCTCCAACGTCCATGTTTAGCTCCAACATCCATGTTTAGCTCCAACATCCATGTTTAGCTCCAACATCCATGTTTAGCTCCAACATCCATGTTTAGCTCCAGCTGCCAGGTGGAGCCATGTTTAGCATCATCAGGTTTGGTTGTATATCTGCATATATTTAGGATGTTGTGGATCCGTTCAAACAATCAGAATGAGTGTAAACATAATACAACATTTACACAAAAGAGTTTTCTCATGGCTGAACTGCTCCCATTCCCCCTGCTGGGTTTTATTTATGGGTATCAGAGTAAAGAAGGATGTTTATCAGTGCTAACTAAAGTTATGCTAACAATAAGCTCTAATCATAAACATTAGTTGAGCTAGCGTTTATAATAAAGTGCCATTTTATTTATGAAACATTTTAAAATGCATTAAATTAAACTAAGAAAGATTAAAAACAAAAGATAAAACGGAGGATAAAGGAATTAAAGTCGGAGTTTCAGAAAGTTTTCACAATTTTGCTTCTTTTTCTTTTATGAACTAAAAGTTTCACTTTCACGTTTATTTCTTTAGCTCAGTAAATGTTTAGTCTGTGGTTCTGTCCCTTCAGCCGGGTGTTTTTGGACCGCAGCTGTTGGAGACGTTCCTGTTCTCCATCAGAGCGGTTCAGACAAGGTCAAAGGTCAGCGGCAGGAACTCTGGGCTCTGATTGTAACTGGGAAACAGCTGGAGCCCTCAACCTGTCAGGCTGGTTTTAGCAGTGACCTTCAGAGCCGAGGGTCGATCCAGAACCAGGAGTCAGAGAACGGGTCGCCATGGCGATGTGCAGCTTCAGCGCTCAGAAAAAAGAAAAAAATCGTCCAGTGTTTGTGCGACAGAAAGGACGCCTGTGGCCGAGCACAAGACTCGGTCTGTTGCTGGAGAGGAAGTGGAATCTCAGACAGGACAGCTGCTCATTCCCGACCCCGACGGCGTACGAACGCCCCCTCCGCCTCTCAGCGCCCTGAGCGTTCAGCCACACATGTGGAGGTTCTGCAGGGCGGCGGGCTGCATGTTGGTGTTTTGGTGTCAGGATGGAGGAGAATAGAACCGTGATGTCTTGCTGATCCGTTGAACAGAACCGTCCAGTGATCTGCTGTTCCTGATGACGCCCTGGTGTTTCCAGCAGCCTGACTCCTCGGCCTCTGCAGCGTTTTGAGCTGCAGCCTGAGTCGTTTCCTGCTGCAGGTGACTCTGACGTCTGCTGTGCTGCAGCAGCTGGATCCGGGTCCACAGCTCCCAGTCTGTTTAAAGTGACTTCTTATGCTGGTGTTGACATTTCCTCCATTAAGGCTCCAGTTTCATGTTGCTGTCAAACAATGAGCTCAACATTTTCTCTACAAAGTTTCTTAGTTTATTTTTAATTTTTATAAAAGGTGCATTAAACTGTCTTTTTGTTTGGATTTATTTCCATTTCCAACAGATTTATTGATATTTTATTTCTATGTTGGCATCCAGCCTGCAGACCGACTGAGTTTCCTGCTCTGCTTGTTCTGCCAACAGCATGAAGACGATCAGAACCGAACCGTCCTCCGCTGGTTCTGAGTGTTCACAAAGGATCCAGTCTGAATGGATCCAGTCTGAATGGATCCAGTCTGAATGGATCCAGTCTGAATGGATCCAGTCTGAATGGATCAGTGGATCCAGGATGGATGTTAGCAGCTACGTCTTCATCAAATTGTCATGCAAACTTTTAAATTGCTATAAAATAGAAAATCTGACTTCGGAGTGTTTCCGTCTCCTGGTTTGAATATTAAACCTGGTCCTTTTGTTATAATAAACAGGAAGTAGAAGATTCAAACAGAAATATCTCAGAAATGTTGAGTTCTGTGTCTTTTTTACTTTTAATGTTTTTACATAAAAAGTAAAAGAATAAAGTGCTGAAGGTCTATTTAATTAATTTAAATCTTGTACATCTCTGATATTTAAAAAGTGATTTCATAACATTTATGACTGTATGTTTTGAAATAGACTCCTTGATATTTTAGCTGTATTGGCCTCTCAGGTAAATTTACTGAATCATTTTTAACATTTCCAAACAAACCTGTCTAAACATTTTCATTTGGTTGAGCACGCAGCGTTAAAAGCATCATGGGAAAAGTCGTTTCTCCGTTCAGGTCTCGTTTCAATCTGTTTGGTTTCAGTTTGTTCTGGATTTTACTCTGCAGCAGAAATGTTGAGGGTTTTTCTCCCTGGGCAGATATCTGCTCCTTAACTGGGATTTTGATCCATTAACGGGATGAACAGCTCGGCTTTTCTTCGTCTTTAGTCCATCATTAACTCCAAACTGGGACTTTGATGTGAGTTCAGGCCGTCAGCGCTGATGAATGAGGGAGGGAGACGTTTGGCTCAGTCGTGTTTAGAGAGTCTCCTGCTGGATTAAAGTGTAGAAGAAGAAGAGAGGGAGGGTTAGGAGAGGGGGCCCGATGCGCCCTCAGACGGCGGGTGGGTAACGTGAAGAGCGCGTGTTGCTGCGGGGCGGAGGGACGCTGAGGCCTTCCCTCTGGTCGCAGCGGATTCCTGCGCTGCTGCACATCAGGAATGTTTCTGCTGGTAAACAGCGCCGGCCGCACTTTGTGCTCCTTCCTTTGTTTGGCTCCTTTATGGATCATTAAACAACCATCAACCTTTGTCAACATCATGACTTTCCTTTTGTTGTCCTTTTCAAATATGATTCTATGTGGAGTCTTTACTTTAAAACCAGCTGCTGGTTTCATGCAGCAGCTGTGATCAGAACTTCCTCACTTACTTTCCTTTGACTTCAGTCCAAAACTAACGACCTGCTGCTAAACGTAAAACTGATCAGGTGTAAAATAAATGAATACATTTCATGTATAGAACAAAAGGAGCGCTTTGGGTTGATCCAGAAATGAATCTGTTCAGATTAAATCAAACCGATTCTCCAGTGGGAACTTCTGACCAGACATGGAAACTCTCAGCTTTTCCACACTCAGCCTGTCTGATGATGAAACTACAGATAAAAGACCAACGTCTGCTTTCAATCAATCATCTCATTTCCCTTCGTTAGCGCTTCTGACCGCCAGAAGTTCAAATAGTTCAGAGGGGAAAATCCTTTTCTCATGCCTACATCCACATTATTATTATTATTATTATAAAAATATGAAGCCAAATCTATAAAAAAAACTAAGTACACCCTATGATCCAGCAGCTTGTAGAAACCCCTTTACCTGCTGTAAATATTTCTTTTCTGTCTGACTTCATCAGATTCGTGCGTCGCCATGGAGACATCTGATTTTACTTTCTATTCCCAAGCTGCTTTATTTTATTGAGTTATGCAAATATTTGTTTCTGAGTTCAAACTGCAGTCAGGTTGAGGTTTAACGAGGATGTAAAAATATACAAATGTCCAAACCGCGTCGGATAAACGCCTTAAAAGTTTTAATGTCTGGATAGAAAACCCGGATTAGCTGAAGGGAAATGTTAACGTTGATGTCTAAACTTCTGACCAATCAGGATTATGAACCTGGTGAAGGTCGTCTAAAATCTGTTAAAACCAAAATGAATCCAAATGTTTGCTTCAAGCAGTTTAATTTCTCTTTCATTCTTTGTAGTTTTTTCTTTAAACTACTGTTGGTAGTTTATAAATGTCTGAGCGGCTTAAAGATCATCAGCCTTCCGGACCTCTCAGGTTCTGGTTCTGGTTCTGAAGATGCAGCATTCAGCTTCTGTGCGCCACAAATCCAGAAAACTGCAAAACAGCAGAAACACTGATTTCCTTTAAATCCAGGCTGAAAACCCAGCTGGTTAAAGTTTAGACCCATAATCAATGAAATATTGATTAATATATTTGATGTGTATTGATGATAAAATGTTTGTTACATTTGGTGAATTTATAATGTTTTTAGGATTTTTTAAAATATGTAAATCACTTTGAAACACCTTGTTGCTGAAATAAGATCGATTTGTTCTGGTTCTGTGTATCTTTCAGTACCGTCTCCATGGTAACATCAGAACGTTCTGTTTAGTTACAAAATGGCCGACACAAAGTGGATTTGTTTTATTTTTTAGTGATTTTATTCTGAATCGTAGTAAATGAGGATCTGTTGGCTTTTTGGTACAGCAGCTTTTTAAATTCTGTAAATCTGCAACGATGGATTAATTTCTTCTAAAGTTCAGTCAGAGAGCACGGGGGGGGGCGCTGGGGGCCCTAGCCCCTCTGCTCTGCTGCTGACTTTGCAAACCTGAGCTTTACATTCATCTGCTGGCCTCCCTCCTGCCAGGTGCCTCTGGGGGCCGTCGGGTCAAAGGTTGTTTCGTTTTGGAGGCTCAGAGAGAGGAGGGGAGGCGAGAGGGCTCATCCAAAGCACGGCGGGTGTTTTTCCCATTAGCAGGATCCCTCGCCGTTCAGCAGGATCCATCGTCAATATTTAACTGGAAAACTTCAGTTTGTACTGAATGAAAGCAGCCAGGCGAAGCTGTTGATCAGGACGCTTTTATTTACCCGTCTGAAGCAGAACGGAGGAGCAAACGGCCCGAACCGTCCGAACCGTTCAGGTTCTCCAGACTCTGAGGATCAGCTGGTAGTTTGACCCAAACATGAAACCCTGCTGAGGTTTTCCTGAACAGATCAGATCCAAAACCCAACACTGCCCTGGTATTCACCTGGAATGCCGTCCTGGTTGAAGGTCATCGCCTTGGCGACGCCATGGTAACGCCATGGTAACCCCTTGGCGACGCCATGGTAACGCTATGGTAACGCCTTGGCGACACCATGGTAACGCCTTGGCAACGCCATGGTAACGCCTTGGCGACGCCTTGGCGACACCATGGTAACGCCTTGGCGACACCATGGTAACGCCTTGGCGACACCTTGGCGACGCCTTGGCGACACCATGGTAACGCCTTGGCGACGCCTTGGCGACACCATGGTAACGCTATGGTAACACCTTGGCGACGCCTTGGCGACGCCATGGTAACGCTATGGTAACGCCTTGGCAACCTCAGATCCTGTCAGTCTTCTCATAAGCTTCAGGCTCAAGATACATAATCTGAGGAACATCACAGATGATTCCTGATGGTTTTAAAGTTCAACGCTTCACAGTTAAAGCAGGAACTGGTTGGTTTTTAATAACGCTGATAATTTTGCTCGTTTCCAGGGGGATCGGGTTTGGCTCCGGGAGGAGGAGCAGTTCCTCCCCGGCTCCGTGTCTTCCTGCTCTGGAGGCGTCGTCGTCTTCGCCACAGACTACGGCCAGGTGAGAAACCTCAGGCGGATTGGACCGAACTCTGTCTGAAACCCGTCTCAGCTCTTTCTGACGGGAGTCATAAACCCTGATGGTAACGTCAAGGAGAAATCCATTAATCTGCACAAAGATAAAAAATATTCCCAGCGACCTTGAGGGTCAGAGAGAAGCGTGGCGCGTTTCCGACAGGTTTGAATCTTTCATTTCTGAAGTTTTTATTGAGTTTTTATTGAAGCAACTTTCTGTGATGCAAAAACAATAAAACATATTAATTGTGCATAAACTCTGACAAAAACAAATAAAACAATTTGTTTTATTTGTTCCAACATGGACATAATGTGATCAACAGGCAGATTTTATGGTTTTTAATAGTCCCAGTAGATTTCTGTGTTTTAATATCTAATTATTATCCAGTTGATGTAAAATAACCACCAGATGATTCCTACACTGTGTTGATATTCAGTCCAGCAGAAACGCTGAGCTTTGCTACAAATAATCACTAAAGGAATGTAATGTTGTTGAATGTTAGACAGTAAAATGCTTATTTTATTACTTAGCATTTTATACATTTCTAATATTGCATAAAAGGCTGAAGTGGTTAAATTTTTTTATCTGATTAATCATCAGAATGATTGATAAAAGAATCATTTAGTAAAAATAATCTTTATTTGATCTGGCAGCCGAATCGAAGCTTCGCTTAGTTTCTGATTTTTACGTTTCTGTAAGTTTTTGTCTAAAGATTCTCCTCTAAATCTCTGACCGGTTCTGGTTCTGGGTCCAGATCACTGACCGGTTCCGGGTCCAGCTCACTGACCAGTTCCGGGTCCAGATCACTGACCGGTACTGATTCCGGGTCCAGATCACTGACCAGTTCCGGGTCCAGATCACTGACCGGTTCCGGGTCCAGATCACTGACTGGTTCCGGGTCCAGATCACTGACCGGTTCCGGGTCCAGATCACTGACTGGTTCCGGGTCCAGATCACTGACCAGTTCCGGGTCCAGATCACTGACCGGTACTGATTCCGGGTCCAGATCACTGACCAGTTCCGGGTCCAGATCACTGACCAGTTCCGGGTCCAGATCACTGACCAGTTCCGGGTCCAGATCATTGACCAGTTCCGGGTCCAGATCACTGACTGGTTCCGGGTCCAGATCTCTGACCAGTTCCGGGTCCAGATCACTGACCAGTTCCGGGTCCAGATCTCTGACCGGTTCTGCTTCTCTCAGCTGTCGTCCTACTTTAGGACTTGACTCGTTAAGCAGAACCAGAGTTCTAACTGGATCTACGTTGAGTAGAACTCGGCCCATCATCAGAACTCCGGTCCATTTTATCCATCTGATTTGATTCCACATGGATGAACCTGTAAAGTTTCTGTTGGGTCGTTTTCATAAGAAGCTTCAGTCGTTTCTGCGTCACGGAGCTGAAAATCCCGACTCAGCAGCACAGAGGCTTTAAGGATCCGTTTGGTACCGTGGATCAGCTGCAGAGCCGCTGAAGCTCGGCTGGTTCTGCCTCACAGCTTTGATCCGTGTTGTGGAAACAGAGAGGAAGGTGAAGGACGTTTAGAGTCGGTCATTTATGTTTTGGATATAAAGAAAAGTGAATATTTGAGGTTTAGATGTGATCAGTCGGGATGAAACCTGCAGCAGGAAGTGATGAACTGCAGCATCTTCAACCCGATTCTCTTACAAACATAAAATAAAAAATACATTTAAAAGCAACCAAACAAAAGAAATCAACAAGCAAATGAAAATAATAAATAAATGAAACAAACTGCTGATTCAACACAACATCAAAGTTTTTCCCCTCATGTTTTAAACATGAAATGAAATCTGTGGGATTTTATCTTTGACCCAAAGGAACCAGACGACCTGAGCGTCTGGATGTTGTAGATAAACTTTAGTTTTATCTGAAAAACTGACAAGAAAATAACTTCTGTCTTTAAACAGAGTTAACAGAGACTCTAGTGTTTTTCAGATGTAACAAGTGCAGCTGGTCGCTCTGAGCTGCTTGTGCATCTAAACTCAGATATTAGCAGTGAATAAGTGACGTTTGTCCTGCAGTTTTTCTTCGGAGTCAGCCGAGGCGTTGGAGTCGCAGCTCGTCTTCCTCGGGTTTCAGGGTTTGGGCAGACAGGCTCCTCCTCTGGCTGGCTGCAGCACAAAGCAGCAGCAGATGAATGGTGATTCAAACAGCAGCTGCTGCTTTTGATGCTGACAGAAAGGAGAAGCTGGAGGCTTACCTGCCGACCTCTCTGACACACAGACACGGCTCGGTTTCCCCGTCATTCTGCCGCTCTGACACGCTGATTATTAGCGTGAAATATGAGCTGATGGTTAAACGTTACTGGACCGATCAGACGCTCCAGGTTCTGTCAGGAAAAAAACACCTGAAGGAGTTTAAGGCAGGAGATGAAAGTTTGTTCCAAGAGCAAAATAAAAACACTGATATCAATGAATGTCAATCATATCTTGTCAGTTTCAATAAATGTATTAAAAAAATAATCTGAGGAAAATAAGAAATACTAAAAATGAGAATATTTTACTGTAAGATTTGATAAAAAGTAAAGCTGTTGCAGCATTTAAGGAGATACAGAAAGCATTTAGTGTATTCAGAAAGCTGCTATCACGTTTTATTCCTACCAAGTCTGAGAAGAGAGGCTGGAGAATCAATTCATCGAGAAAAACTGTGACAGTCTGCAAATTTTTCATTTAACCTCTTAAGTTTATTTTTTTGTAAGATTGAAAATGCACAAAAAATAAATAAATTATTCAATTTCTTTTTTAAAGTCTTTTTAGTCCAGTTAACAAATAACCAGTTACTAAATTAGGCGTTGATTTTTTTCAGTAATCGGTTAATCACAGTAACCCAATTAATTGTTTCAGTCGTAGTTAATTGAGGTATTTTCAATCCATCCATTGGTTAGCTTTCTAATGATGCTAACTGGTGGCAGTTAGCATCATCAGGATGCTAACTGGTGCTGATTAGCCTTCTAATGATGCTAACTGGTGGCGGTTAGCTTTCTAATGATGCTAACTGGTGGCCGTTAGCATCATCAGGATGCTAACTGGTGCTGATTAGCATTCTAATGATGCTAACTGGTGGCGGTTAGCTTTCTAATGATGCTAACTGGTGGCCGTTAGCATCATCAGGATGCTAACTGGTGCTGATTAGCATTCTAATGATGCTAACTGGTGGCGGTTAGCTTTCTAATGATGCTAACTGGTGGCCGTTAGCATCATCAGGATGCTAACTGGTGCTGATTAGCATTCTAATGATGCTAGCCAGTGGCCGTTTGCCCTCTCCTGCCTGCTGGCTTTGTGGCCCAGAGATTTACCCCTTATAGCATCTGCTGCTGGGCTTAGCGCCCGGCCCCCAGGTTTTCTGTCGAGCTGCAGATTCCTGTTGACTCTCCAGAGAGATAAATGAGCTAAATATAGAAACGTAATTAAGTGAAAATCTGGGGTCCTGCTGGGAGGGAGCTCTAATTCTGGGATTGCTCCGGATTGGGAATGTTTGGGATTGTTTGAAGGGATTTCTGTGTTTCAACTTTTCTTACATCCTTGAACTTCATGACCTTTTGTTGGTTGAGTAAACCAACAAAAGGTCATGAACAAGTCAGTAAAATTGCTGTAAGAGCCTCTCCCTGGTGTGAATGAACCTGATGAAAACTAGGACCAGGGAGGCTTGTTTTTAGGTTTCTGCTGCCGTCACCTCCTGGTCAGTCAACTCCGGGCGCCGGCCGCAGAACCCAGCGATTTCTTCTGGAAGAGCTTCAGTGACGACCCGTTCGTCACTGACACGTCACAGTAGGAGGAATGTGGGAAACGAAGGCCGACAGGATGCTGGGGGGCTTCTCTGCTGTTAATGTGTGAGTGTGCGTGGGGGTCAGGGGTCAGAGGTGACTGACTCCTCAGACAGAGACCGGCTTGTTTCAGGAGTCGCTGCTCTGAACTGGTGGACCGCAGCTGGTCACAGAGGGGCCACCGCCGGCCCCCGCCTCATGGTGTTAGCTCCACTTTATGATTTTATTACAGAAAATCTACATCATATCTGAATCATCAGACATTCTCAACATGCCAGATCCTTTCAAAATAAATCGGATCGTTCCTTCAGTGTGTCTAAAACCTGAAAACTGGACTGGTCAGTCTGGATCAATGAGATCAATTTTGTTTTTCATAAAAACTTTACCCTGCAAATACTTGATAATTCAGTTTCTCCTTATAACATTATATAACTGCAATCAATATATATATATTTTCCCACCAGGGGGCTTTTTGTGGGATCTAGTGTCCCTTATTAGACAGTAGGCTGACAGGAAGGGGGTAAGGAGAGGGGGGGAGACGGCCGCGTCCAAATGTGGGTCGCTCTATCCCCTACGCCACCACAGCACGCCCCTATTTTTTACTTTTTAATTACTTAATTTGTATATATGCTATAAAAGTGAGTTTTATCGGGATCTGAAAAAGGTACATCAGAGTCCAGTCAGGTCTGATAATAAAATAACTCATCTGTGAGTGGATAGTTTCCTCTGCTTCCTGTAAACTTTTAGAAAAGACTCAGACTTTCTCCTAAAGCTGAACAAGAATCAGCCTTTTTCTGGCAGCGTTTAGCGTCAGAGTCGTCTGCTGCAGCTCAGGATCAAATTGATCATCGCTGCCTGCCAGATGTCACCGCTGTGGAAGGAGAAAGGTAACACGAGACGTGAGCAGGTTCACTGGGACGAGCAGCAAAACATTTGCTAATGAGGAGGTTCTCTGCATCCAGGGTCTTTACTTCACAGGTGAACAGAAGTAGACAAATGTTTTGTCTTCTGACTGTTAGTCAAACACATTTCATAACCTTTTTGGTATATTTGGCTCCTGAAATATAACAAAAAGCAAAGACAGCAGAAGATCAGACTTGGGTATCGATCCAGGGACGATCCGGTTTCCTGGTGTATGATGAGGTAAAGTGATATTGAAATTAAAGTAAATCCTGGTCCTGACTGCTTCAGGTCACTGGCTGTCAAAGCTTCAATTCAAAGATGTCTGTTAATGACGCTTTGCACGTGACGTCACGCGCTCCAGAGCCCCGCCCACTCCGCCATGACGGACCGAAACGCTCTAGACTAAAAACAGACATTGTAACCTAATATCGCTTCTACTTAGTTAATTTCACTTTAAAGACTTTTTAAGGTGAAGCAGCATAGTTTAACTTGTCAGCTGCAGAAACAGACAAGGATGCAAACCAAACTCGTCATTTTATTTTATAACTTTTAATGAGGAAAGATGCGGCTGTCAATAATAACTGGCAGCCCTCGGTGTAAACACGGATTTACTGCGAACTCTTTTTACAAGGTAAGAAGATTAACGTTAATTTACTTCATAAGTAAGTTTGATAACAAAAATATAAAATATCGCATTATGGAGAAGGTACCTGTCTAACCGTAACCATGGAGACAGTGACGCACCGTCACGTAGCCTAGCATGTATGGAAAAAACTGTTTTTTTCCACACATGCCTCTTTTGTACGTTTTTAATCCTGCTCCGCTGTAAATAGAAACACTGTTTATGACATATTAATATAAATCATATGGTGTGAATTCAGGCAAAGTAGATAATTTGATGAAGACGTCAGGAGGGAGGAGGTACGGCTCGGTTTCTAAGCTAGCCGTTTCTAAGCTAGATGTTTCTAAGCTAGCCGTTTCTAAGCTAGCCGTTTCCAACTGTTGTAAATCCCGCCGCATATGAGCCCAACCAGGTGAGTTACGTTCACAGACACATTAACTCGACTAGAACAAGTAGAACCCATAAATAAAATGGCAAAAATAACTTTGGAAAACAGTTTAAGTGGCTCTGTTCAGTACTCCCGTCCCTCACTCTGTTCATCATGGCGCCTGTCAGTTTTAGTGGCGCTTTTAAAAAAGTAAAATAAAAATAACCAGATGTTGCAGTTTTGGTCTCCAATGTAACTGAGTCTACCTGACTACCAGGTTCCACAATGAACTCCAGACCTTAAGAAACTCAAAATGTTCCTTTCAAAAATAAAAGCTGACGTCACAGTGAATCTTCTGACACAGAAGATGAACGTTTTCAGGAGCTGCAGTTGGTTGGTGTGAACATTTGAAGGTTTGAATGAGGTCCAGGGTTCCAGTCACTGTCTGGGTCTGATCCCGGTGTTTTCTGTGCTCTGGTCCAGGTCTACACCTACAAACAGAATGCCCTGACCAGGCAGAAGGTGCAGCCCATGCACCACAGCAGCATCAGAGGCGTGGAGGACATGGCCACGCTGGAGGACCTTCATGACGGCGCCATCATGCACAACCTCTACCAGCGATACCAGCAGAGGCAGATCTATGTGAGTCCACTTCACACTCAACAGAACCAGAAATCTCACTAATCATTGTCAATAATGATAAATTCCTCTGTAGATGTTTTTACCAGATCACCAATTATTTCCTCTTTTGCTTGTCTTTGTGTTGGATCCAAGTTCGGTAGTAACCAGTTACATTTACTAAATTACATTTACTTGAGTAAATATTTGAAAAAAGTATTTTTACTACACTGTACTTTTTACTTTTACTTGAGTAATTTTATCGCAAAGTATTTCTATGCTTTCTGGAGTAAAATTTCTGAATTTTCTACCAACTGAATGAAAAACAAACATGTTTTAATCAAAAACCCACCAGACACAGAAACACACCTGCAGGTTTTTTTTATTTATTTATTTTTATTGATTTGGGATTTTTTTTTTCTTTTGCCTTATTTTGTTATTTTTTTTATTACTTATATTAATTATAAGTAATAATAAATCTTTTTCGTCCTTAAAATATTAAAATTTCCACTTAACTTTATATTTTGGTCCGGCATCTGATATAATTTTTAAATATTAAATGATTGATAATTTGATCAGTTACTCTGTACTTGAGTAGACTTTTTACCAAACGCTTTCTTACTCTTACTTGGGTAATTTCTTGGCGGATACTTTTTACCTTTACTTGAGTAAAAACACGTTGAAGTATTTCTACTCTTACTTCATTACAGTCTTTGGGTTCTCTACCACCTCTGGATGCTAACAATCATAAAAAAGTGATTTAAATGGATCTGGATTGAAGGAAGTCGTGTTTCCAGTTTCTAAAATGTAAAACCTGATTAATTAAAGGTTAACACATGAAGGAAATCATTCCACCTCACATGAAGAAGAGTCCAATCATGGCCATCAGTGAGTCAGCTGCCAGGGATGAACGTCCTCTCTGAACTGCTCTCTGCTGGAATCACCTGAAACGGCTCAGCCCTGTTGCGTAACGTTGCTGATAACCGGCTGGATGTTGGCAGAGAAAGTGAAAGCAGTGCAGCTTTTAAAGTGACGGAAAACGTGTGTCATGCAGGGTTTGGTGCCAATGTGTCAGAAATCGTCCAGCTTCCTATTCCTATGATGCAACCTGACTGGGCACTCTATTCTGTTCCAGGTAATGTTTCGTAAAATCCCTGGAGGAAATGTTTGAATTTGCTGAGTTTAGGCCGTGACATCCAGGAAAACATGTTCAGACACAGCAGGAATACTCACAAGAGCTCTGACTGTTCGTAATGTTGCAATATTTAACTGGGAAGAAAAATACAAATTTTATGTATCCAGTAGTTTGTGCAAGAAAGTAGAAACTATTTTTATTGCAATCTAGATTGTTGCCACTAGGTGCCACTAAATTGCCTTCTTTTCCTGATTTTTGGTTTTTCTGAAAACAAATTCCAGTCTTTGGTTTAGAAAAACAAAGTCATGTGGAGACAAACAGCTCGTTACTGTCCTGTTCCTGAATTCCTGGATTAATGAACAATCCCGACCCGACATTTAACGCAGCAAAACAAACACAAAGCCGGCCTTGTTCTCTGCATTTGGCACGCATCAGGCAAAGCAACCTTTGACAAATGCCATGTTGTTGCTTTAATGACGTTTGAATGTTCCCGTATGGTTGAAATTATCCAATCAATTCATCACAGCGGACCGATCTGCAGCCCGACTCGTTTCTTCTCTTTTTGGAAAGAGGTAGCTGAGAAAAGGGAAAATTGGACGGGAAGATTTGGTGAAGTGGATTGTGGTGAACCAAAGAGAGTGGCTATATGCACACACACGCATGCACGCCCCCACACACACACACACACACGCACGCACACATTTTGTGTGTCTGTTGGAAATGAGCGTGAGTCAGAACTTCAGAATTTCAGGATTAGTTTTAAAATATTTTTAACCAGTACCTAGTAAAGTTGAAGAAAGAGAACTAGCTTGTAAAAGAACCAGATGTTTGAATGTTTCCAGCCTGGAAATAGAAATGTTTTCTCTCTAAATAACTTCCTGAGATGCTCTTTATTTTTTAATTTGCTGCATCACAGCTTGAGTTTTTGGCTAATTTATTCATCCCATCACTGACGGAGAAAAATCCAGAGTTTAAAAACATTAAAACCATATTTTGGTTTCTTTTGGCCTCCAGATGCTCTAAGTTTAAGATTTTCAGCTCAACTTGTTTACATGTGAAACGAAGCGTTATGATTTCCAGTAATTTAAACTTCTACAAACAGAATCAAACCTCATTTTGGGGTCATGCAGAAAAAAACTCCCCATATATTTTGTATTAAGAAGCCCAGAACGTTAGAAAAACTCCCAGAAAAATCTAGAAATTTGATTATGGAAAAGTCAGAATAACTATTTATTTTGCTTCAGAGTAATTTAAATTCTTGTTTCAAATTGCATGAAAAAAATTTCTGATCTGGTAATGAGTTTCACTAAACATCTCAACAAATTCTGCTTAAAAACATGTGAACAGAGCATTATCCTCACGCTTTGCAAATTTAAAATAAACTTTTAGCTTAATAACACACTAGAGTCAGATCAATGTAACACACTCCCATCTCATGGTGCAACAACACGCCTCTAAGCTTTTTGCAGAGTTCTGCCCAGGTCCCTCTTAAAAATGAGATCCAGATCTCAGCGGGGTTTACCTGGTTAAATAAAGGAAATAAAAAATAAAAGCACTCTGGGAAATAATTCCCACTTCTTTTTCTTCTTTCATTTTTTTTTTTAAAGTTTGACAAAATTTAGGAAAAGTTAAAGCAACTTACTATAAGTCTATCTTTCATAAACTCACATTTAGGTTCAAAATCTAAAACTCGCTAAATTTATTTGTCTTAAAGAGAAGAAGATAGTAGACACAACTAAATGTGGCTCAAATGTTTTACAGTGAAGTTTAACTTTGAGAGAGTTTGAAAACATCTCAGTTTCATTTCTGGATAAATTTAAAAATTTTCAGTGTAGCGAAACAAGCCTGCAGACTACAAGACCTGCGAGTGAGTGTGAGTGGGTGTTCGTGTCTGCGGGTGTGAGGGGGTGTGTGTGTGTGAGTGTGTGAGCGTGTGTAACATCTTTAGTCGCTGTGATTGCAACCAGCTGTGCTGTCGACCGGTGGCCTCCCTCGTCTCCTCTACAGATTCCAGTGGAAGCATTCACACACACACACACGCACACACACATTTCCAGCAGAGCGACGCTCCGTGTTCTCCCCCCGTCCCTCCGCTCGGTTCTCGGACCTGATCCGTACCACATGGTGCGTCTTTTGTTCGCACCGACAGCCGTGTTCTCTGGTTATTCCGTCCCACATGTTTCTGTTTCAGCCTGTCGGTTCCGTTCGCCTCACGTTTCTCTGAGCAGACAGACACTGAGGAATGCGGCCCTCTGGATCCGTTTCAGGGCCGGACCCCCCCCGGCAGCCTGCAGGGGGTCAGTCCAGTCAGAAACTCCTACTAAACCGGATTGGGATCCTGTTTGCATGATGTGAATGGCTTCCGATGGACTTTTCTCCTCATCAGACTGTAGATCTTCACACAGAGGCCTTTAATTGACCTCTTGGTCTGATTGGTGCTTTAATTAGATTTTGCTCCCAGTTCTCCCACTGGGAGCCGGCTGTGGATGATGTGAGTGGAACTGCAGCTTCTGGCTCAGGTTCTCACCAGAAAAAAAATCATTCTTCTTTTATCACATTAAAAGAATATGTGTTTATTAAACACTTCTATTTGTGTTAAATAAACACAAATTGATGCAAAATAACCTAAATAAGGCTCTAATACAGCTGATAACTCAGTCTAAACATTCAGTTGACCAATCGTTTATCTTGTTTTGGTTCCAGTTTCATTTTACAACTTGATCCATTCAGAAAATCTAATTTGAACATCACGGAGTGGAAAGTGTTTCATCCTCAGTAAAACGGGTCAGAAGTTTTGTTTCCATCGCAGCAAAACGTCTCCTTCACTCTGAAGCAGAGAGTCTGGAGACGGATGGGTCCGGGGCCTCAGTCAGAACCAGCTTCAGCTCCTCATTGTGTTTTCATGCAAGAAGATTCATTCATGACCGCCTTCAGCGTTCTGGTTCAGGACAACTGAAGATTTCATCATCAGTTTGTTCCTCAATGCAGTAAAATTATCCTGCAGGTGGAAAACAGAAACAAACGTTTCCACCTCAGTTCATCAAAATGAGGAAAGACATTTTTACCCCAAAAATCTGATTTAATTCACTTCCAGATGTGGAGCTGAATCACAAATCGTCTGCAGTCTGAATGCTCATGTCGCATTTCATCCGTCTGTTGTATCATAATTTTGCACCAGAAGAAGCCAGACGGTACATCTGGATGTAAATATTGTATAAAAATTATAATTAAGAACTGATGAAGGAATCCTGTGTCAGTGAAGGCATCACATCCCAAACACTCGGCTCCTGGTTTTACATCTAAACACAAACAAGTTAAAACAATCAGAAACTGGAAAATGCATTTTCTTCTTCCTCTCCATCAACGCGGAAAACTCTGTAGGATCTGAAGCTTTCCACTTTGAGTTCTTCCAACAATTTAAAGACAAAAAGAGAAATCTAATGAAGCTCACTCTGGTTTTTAGCTCATATTTTATCAGCTTATTTAATCAAGTCAAGTGTTTTAATTGCTTGATTTGTTAGAAATGTTGATAGTTTTATTGAGACCTGCTGCAGGGGTGTGAACAGTTTTGTGACTTTGTTGGAAAGTATTCCTTAATGTCTGAGCTCCTCTCTGATAACTGGATTCTTTACTTTTCCAGTGTGAGATGTTTGTGCTGCAGTGAAGCTGCAGCTCCCTTCAGGTCTTTTACACGTCGTTTCTCAGGGTGTCAATAATTATGGGGGGTGCTTTAAAAATAGTCCTAAAATGTTTTGTTCTGCCTGGAAACATGTGAGAGAACATCTTGTACAAATTTCCCACAGACGTCCTTGATTAGGGAGGAATCTGGGAAATGTAAAATATGCCTGTGAGCTTTAGTTGTATGAAATGTGAGACGACTGAAGACGTGGAGTCGGGACAGAAAGTGTTTGTTCTGCAGGAGGCCGGAGGACAGAGAGCGAACAGGAAACGCTTTCAGCTGAACTCAAACCGTCCCGATGGAAGGTCAGAGTGAAAACCCTCTGGGCTCTCCTCCTCCTCTTCATCATCCCAGTGTGATGGTGGTGATGAAGGCTCTTCCGGGTCGGCGTTTTGAGTGGATCGGAGTAACTGGGTTTTTTTAACGAGTCTCTGCTGTTGGTCCGCTGACAGACGGACTGCAGCAGGCAGCAGCTGCTCTGCTTTCACAGGTTCTGCTATCAAAACAGAACCAAACTGGACTGACGCTGGGACCGGCGCAGTCCATGCTTTAGTTGGATCCAAATCTGACTTTCATAATATCTGGAGGAGTGCTTACGCAGCTCCTGGGAGACGCGTTTTCTTAAAATAAACCCTTAAAGAAAGAGATTTAAAACGTCTTTCTGTCTGGAGCGAGACTCCTTCGTTTGATTTGATTTGTCAATTCAGTTCTGGTGGTTCTGGAACCAAATCAGACCCATTCCTTTCCTTACTGACCAGATCTCTGCTGTTAAAAAATTTGGCATGTTTTCAGTTTTGAGCTTCCAAACACAATAATCTCATCTCAAGCTGCTCTTTTTCTGGCTAAAAATACCAAAACTTTACATTATTTGTACAAATTGGACACGGAGTGATGGTTATTATACATTTTACATCTATTTTAACTTGAAACTTAAATGCATTTACATTATTTTATGTGACCAGGCGTCTTAATGTGTTTTCAGGAGTTTGTCATGGCTGACTTATTTCTAAACTGAGTTGGAAAAAGTTTCATATCTTGACGTGTGTGTCATAAAGAATCTGTTGTGAACAGTTCATGTATCCTGGGATCAAAGGTGTAAAATGTTAAACTGCATCCGGATTCTTTACTTTTCCTTGTCGTCGTTTTCTTTTTCCACACATTCAGGGATCAACTGACCATAAAGGAGGTCAAGCTGTCAGTTTCAGGCATCTGGTTTACAGAGGCGTGTTAATCTTCATGAGCGCAGACAGAGTGTCTGCATACTGTTGCATCTGAATTAGTTGTTGTGATATTTGAGTATAAGTTATATAAATATCAATGACTCGCCTGTGTTGTACATGCTGCATCATATTGTGCATGTTGCAGTGTTAAATGCACTGGCAGGCAATCCTAATGCATACTATAATCCTAATTTATTTGTAATCTATTACTTTAATTATCAGCAGCTAATTTTGGATGTAATACCAGTAACTATTCCTAATTTTTACTCTCAGTTCCTGTTTGTTCCAGTTTTGATCTTTTAACAGACCTTTTTTTTCATTATGTTACAAACACAAAATTTTGTCAGTGAGTCCAATCTGCTGCAGTTTTTTTTAATGTTTTGACATTCTACATGCTCCATTTCTACATTGCATAACTTTGTTTCATCTCTGCAGCAGCTCATGTGGTGAAATGAGTTTAACTTCGTTTTCACATTTGTAAAGTCACTTTGCGGTCCCGTTTGAAAACAAAAACAGAATTTTAATGTGTTGCCGTTCAGTAAACTTGTTTTATGATCTGCTGAGAGGTTCATGTTGTCAGGAAACCTGTGAAAACCAGAGAAGAAATCCATTCATTTCCCTGAGCAGCATGTCTGTCACATCCGTCAGCATCGACAGCGAAACCACGCGGCGCATCGAGAGCCCTTTAAATGTAACAACTGTAGGAATGTCTGCGGTAACTTCACCGTGTTCATCATGAAGCCCCCGTCCGTTTTGTCTTTTTGTCAGTCAGGGTTTCCTCCTCCATCTGGTCTTCATTTCCCTCTCTGGTTTTGATGTTTAATGAATCTGCAGCTCCGCCACCGTCAGCAGCGGCTGACGCCTCTCTGTAAACACAGAGCCGCTCTACGGTTACCTCCATTAATCTGATCCCTTATGAAAAGAGCAGCCAGTGTTTCTCTGGGTCGCCTGACCGCATCTCTCCATTTATCAGTGTCACTGCTGGATTAAACATAAAACACAAAACTGAGATTTTTCTTAGTAAAACATTGTTCGAATACCAGAGACTTAACCGAGTTTGACAAGCTGGATGAAAGTGAAGAGAAATTTAAGATTCATCCTCCATCAGCATTAATCAGCATCACAGAAACAAACCGTAAAACCTGCAGCTGAAGTGTTTTACTGCAGCCATCATCAGGTTTAATTTACACGGCAGCCATTTTAGATTTAGTGTTTGGAGTTTGTAAAGAATGTCCAGATCAAATTTTGGTTTTTGACTAGGAAATGATCAAATTTAGACTTCCAAGAACAAATATGAAATTATTATTATTATTGTTAGAATAACCAACTTAAATGCAGATAAAAAAAACATGACATAATGAGATGATACAAATTACAAGTAAATTGTTTGGAAAAGTGACAAAACATATTTGCAAACAAGCCTTTAAAACCAGCTCAGTTTTAAACGTTAGATTAATTTGTGGATGAAACTTATGAAGTTGTTCAGACTTGAAAATTTGAACTTCAAAAACTTCCCAGTGGTTATGTTTCTGGAGGCTGGACAGTGGCCTGTTCCACTAAAAACCGTCTCAACTGTCAGAAACAAATTGTTTCTGACTTTTAACTGATCTACTTTTAATAAGTGGATCTGAGGTTTTTGGTTTTATCTGATGTTTGGCTGAGAGTCATGGAGCCATCAGGGGGAAAAGTTTCTGTCCAGTTAAAGTTGCAGTTAATGAGCCAGGAGGCTCTGAGAGGAACCGGTGCCAAGTCGGACCCACATCAGGGTCCAACCGGCGGTAACTCATCACGTTAAGGTCAGACCGAAGCTTTCTGCTCTGGTGAACGCTCAGCGTGAACACAGAGGCTTCATGGCTGCATGTTGAACCAAATGTGACTTTCCTGAAATGTTTCCCAGTGGATTCAGGTTCAGGGAAGCAGATCATCAGATCCGTTTCTCCCTGAAAACGACTCGGATCATCATTACAGTTAAAGCAACAGAAAATGTTTGACACTTTCCTGCAACATATAAAAACATGTTACTCTGTCAGGACTGAACGTTGTAACTGCATGGACAGCAGAGTTTGTTCAGCAGCGTGATTCACTGAAAAAATGATCAGCTTGTAAAAATCCTTTAACTGACTTTTATATTTAAGGAGCTAATAACAGCCAGTTTGTTTATTCAGCAAACCTTCCTGCAGTTGTAACTTCTATAATGAATCAGTCAGCTGCGGCTTGTAGTTTTCAAAATATTGTCAGATTTTTTTTTTCGCTTTTTGCAAAAACTTTAAGGGTACTTTAAAAAGCAAAATTACACAATAGAAAGCTAAATTTAAACCTTTTTCAGACAATTCTTTAAAATCAGATCTGATTTTTCTTCTGGTCATTTCAGTTTTATTTCTCTGAGGCTGTATTCACAGCCGAGTCGGGGAGCAGGTGTGAAATGAGATTGATTCATAAAAACCAGCCATGCTGCTGCTGTTTGCTGGTATCAACATGCATCACTGTTTGATTGGGTAACTTGTCAAAAGTTGAGTTTTCTGTCCGCATGTGGATAATAATGCGCAGTTTATTCATCATGGAGTATAATCCTGTGGACACCAAGCTTTGATTTTAAACCTGCATTTAATTCTTATCATTTCAATCAAACTGTGAATCGGATCCAGAATGTAAACAAAACAAACACCAATGATGATGACGTCTAATTACCAGATATTTCTTTGTGTGTTTTTTGCTAATTACCACCAAATAGGATTTGACATCCTAAAAAACATTTGCTAAAATATTTGCTCAGAGACTCCGCCCCTCAGAGACCAACTGTCACCTGTTTCTACTTCCTGCAGAGGAAACGCGTCTCGGCTTTGTCCCTTTAACTCTGTCACCTGAGACGCCACGCTGTGTTTGCATGCAGTTCTGCCCGAGTTATGATCCATTATGCATCGATATAGGCCTCCGCCGCTGTCTGGGCCCTGTGTTTGTCATGTAAATACTTCAGCTCAACGGTCATTCCAGTGGATTTGCATCTGGGCTGAATGTAGGTCAGTCGGCCATGATGGAGGCGTTCCACCTCATAGCAGAGCCGGACGAATTCTGGCTTCATGTTCAGTCATAAATAGTTTTCATTTCAAAACGAGGAAATAAAAGGGCATAAAAATTACACTCACCTGCTGTTTTACACACTGTTTATGAAACTGTGTGTTTATGCAGGTTTATGATTTTCTGTGAAATGAATGAAGCAATACAGGAAGAAAAGAAATGTGAATATTTTCAGCTTCTCCATTTCAGACTATTATAGCAATGTTAGTGTGAGATGGTAAACTGATAAATATGTAACTCAGTTTAAATGAGTAACACAGATAAAGTTTAGACTGCTATGTTTCTTATTTTCATTATAAAACAAACCAGGATGGTGACAGCCTCAAAATAAAACTCTGAAAGTTCATGGTAACATTGTTTTCCTTCTGCAATAAAATAAAAAATTTTCTTGCAGTTTTCTTATACAGTTTAAGTAATCCTTAGAGAAAGAAAAAAAAAATCATAATTGTGTGTCAAGTTCAACTAACATTTAAATACTGAAGATGTGACGTTCGCTCAGTCTAAGTGTCAAAGCTTTAAACACTATTTTATAATAAAAGGTGAAAACAAACTGTATTAATAATAATTCAACTTAATTGTCATTGCAATGTCACAAGTACAAGCAACGAAATGTAGTAGACCAAGCTTGATTCAAACCCAGGCTCTGTAGACCAGGCTGGATTCGAACCAGGCTCTGCCGGGGTGGGGGGCATTTACTTTAACCACTGCGCCAAATCAGGTAATTGAGGTAAAACTCAGGCTTACTATGGAAACATTAGTTTATGAAGCTAAAAGAGAGAATAAAACTGATGCAGCTGCAGAAAAACTAAGAACAGCAGTAGATAGAATCTGCTTTGTAGACAAGATCTGTTTGCTCCAGCAGAGTTTCAGCATGTTGCCATCTGTCAGGATGAAATATCTGGGCTGAATGGTCACAATGACTGAAGTCAGGAATTAATACCTAAGACCACCAGGTGAGAGACTTTTATATCCCATAGGAATTTATCAGATTCACAAGCCTGAAGAAGTTAAAAAACCCACAGTCAGTTGAAACATTCACCTGAAACCTCATTTTTATTTTGAAAGAAGGTTGAGTTTGCCCTCTGAAGCTTTTGCAGCTGTTTCTTTTTTCTTAGCCCTTCTCTCCTTCCTACTTGTGTTGCTCTGGATGGTTTCCTCCACCGTGCCTCAGCAGCAGCAGCAGATCCATTCGTCCTGCGTCTGCTGGGGGGTTTCTCTGCAGCTCCTGCTGGTGCCTCACCAGTTGGAGCCAGGCTGCTGTAGGTGGATGCATGCAGAATTTAGTCAGTATCTGTAAAACAGGCACCAGACACACAGAAGCTGCTGCTTCTGAAGTGTTTCCAGTCGGTTCTTCCTGGAACAGTTTGCACCAGAACAAAGAACAGATCAGTTTGATCTTACAGGAGGAGGACTCAGGAAACTGAAGGAATGCTCTCTGAAGATCTGACTCCATTAAAGGAATCAAATATTAATACTGAGCAGAATTCTGTCTCTGGGTGTGTAAGCTAATGGCCAACGCTGCAGAGTGAAGAAGCTAACAGCCAGTCTGTCTGAATCTGTTTATCTCAGACAGTTTCAGGTCTCAGAACGTCGAGCTGTTTGACCTCAGAGAACTCAGATGTTCCCCAGATCAAAATGTCCCACCTGCTTTTCCTACATAATGTGTTTCTTCTTTTTCTTCTTCCTTTTCTCCTTGAGGCATCGATTGATTCTCCCTGCCTTAATCTGTTGTTATGGGAACAGTGTGCACTTACTGCTGTAATGAGATTTTCACTTTCAGTCCAGGTTGCATCATAGAAAACATCCTAAATCTGATCAGAACAGAACCTAGTGAAATGTCCCCGTTAACAATAACAAGATAAAAACACTCTTTACTTGGAGAAAACTCAACAGTTTCATTCTAGTTTAAACAGTTTATATCTGTGTTTTTATTATAAATGTGTTCAAAACATTTTTGATATTCTGCTAATGTAAAAAATGTTTAGAGTCACTGGACGGTGGGCGTCCACCTCCAGGGTTTAACTCCATCCATCATCCAGCTTCACCAGCTTCTCCTCCCTGATGAAAAGAAGCAATAATTGAATTTCAGTCTCAGGTTTCCACTGCAGAAACGTCTCCCTCATGTTTTCTGCCAGATTTTCTCTGTTTTTAGTGTCTGACTCGACCTGAGCAGCATCTTCCACATGTCTGACATTTCTATTCTTAGCACTCTGCCATTCAGACCAGATTATGGAGTGGACAGCTCATGCTTGTCCTTTCTGCTGCGTTTGGTTTTCATGGTGTTTTCCTCTGATGTTCTCCTAGAAACAAGCAAAGTCTTCTCAGAACAGCTGCTTCTGGTTGGGTTGGTTCTGCTGCTGCAGCGTTTCAGAGCATTATCCAGCCGTTTTCTCCCAGGCTCATGCAGATGTTTGCTTTTTTTATTCCTCTTAGTCACCACCGCAGCACCGAAGCTGCAGCCAAGACATATTTTGGCTTCACAAGCTTCTATTTCAGCAGTTTGGTTCGTTTTGCTTTGAACTCTGAAATGTGACGCTGGTTTGGAGCAATCTGCTGCTGCAGAGGTTTAGGGAAAAAGAAAAGCAAAAGGTCACAAACGTCTGAATGTTGGTCACTTTGTGCAGAACCTCAGAGTTTCTAGCTTTATGTTTTCATGTGCTGGGAAAGCATAGGACAATCCTTCCATCGTCACATTAACACAAACATTTTTTAAAACTTTTGTAAATTAAACCCTTGAACATTTTCACACCACCATGATTTCCATGTTGCCTGTCTTCACCGTTCCTCTCTCCTTGCGGCTCCTCAGACGTACATCGGCTCCATCCTGGCCGCGGTGAACCCGTACCAGCCGCTGCCCGGCCTGTACGACCGGCCCACCATTGAGCTCTACAGCCGCCACCACCTCGGCGAAATCTCTCCACACATCTTCGCCGTGGCCAACGACTGCTACCGCTCGCTGTGGAGGAGGCAGCAGAACCAGTGCGTCCTGATCAGGTGGGTCATCCGGGTCGTTTTCCACTGAATCATCGATACTCAGAAAAACAAATACATAAAAGCTGAGAATCGCTCTGGATTGTCTAACTCAGGGGTGTCAAACTCCAGTCCTCAAGGGCCGCTGTCCTGCAGTTTTTAGATGTGCCACAGGTACAAAACCGCTGGAATGAAA
>CAEFZY010062498.1:0-74472 GCA_903066815.1 Brachyrhaphis roseni
TATATGTATATATATATATATATACAGTATATATATATATATATATATATATATATATATAGTTACTTCACCTCCTTAAAGAAGGTGGGTTAAATCAACCCGAGTGAAGTTGGCCCTCCCACCTTCTTCAAATCAGACAAAATTGGTGTCAAACGTTTGTGCTGGTTTGTGCAGCAAACATTTTTGTTTGTATATTTAGATATTTAATGCCAAGTCACCTTTCATTTGTATCCTCCTACTAACGCGCTATTGGCTCCGAATTTTCTGACGCACCTCCACCGGAAGTAGTTAACAAAGTAAGGTAGATCTGCGCCTTGCAGCGTGTTGTCATCTCTGGTCAAACAGACTCTGTCCCAGTCCTCAGGAACGCCATGGCTACTGAAAAATGTTTCGCTAAAGGTAAGACACGTCCAGATAAGTCAACATAGGGACCACTTCTTGCTAAACTTTGTGCCGCGGAGGGTCGTCCAGTTTGTTTTCTCCAAGAATTCGTTTAATTATTTTAACCAACCCTGAAGTGCTAACCTCACTGACATTCTCAGGCAGAAATAATGACGGGAATAAATCTGCAAAGTCATTGTGGTCTCTGTTATATGACCTCTTCCCTCCAGTTTGTAAACGATCGATTGCATAAGCATTTCTTCACCCGTTTGAGCTGCAGGGTTGTTGTTTTTTTTCCTCATTGGCGCGCCATAATTTCTTTGTATCAAAGTTTTTAATATGAAATGAATGTGTTGGTAAATGGCATTTTTAAGCGGACAAATGAATAAATGCTGGCTATAACTAGAGTAAAAGTTTGTTTCAGCACTTTCTGAGATACCGACGCAATAGTGTGACAATGCAGAAATCTGAAAGTGGGTGAATACTTTTTCAAAACACAAAGTACTCTGACAATTATACGTGTATTTGTGTAGTTTGTCACTATAATGCTTTTTCTCATTTATGTCTTAGGTGTAATATGCTCTACAAAAAGCCAGATTGTTGATTCAGGTCTACTCACATCCCATTAAGATATTTATTCTAGTTTACCTCAACTTCACCTGATTTTCATCCTTTGTCTATTTATTTTATTTATTATGAATTAGATTTTTCAGTTGAAATGTTGACGTGAAAGAGTAGAAAATGATTGAGAATTTAAAGAAAAACATATATTTTTAAATATTACATAAACAGAAGAGGATGCACATTTGTTGTTTGTCTTGTTGCATTTTGTCATGAAACAGTAACCTTTTTGCGTTTGACCTTAGGAAGCCCTCCACCTGGCCCTGTTCCCAAAGGTGGGCTGCGTCTCTACAGCATGAGATTCTGCCCTTTTGCTCAAAGGACCAGATTAGTGCTGAGCGCCAAAGGGATCAAGTAAAAATAAATTTTAAAAACTATTTTTTTTTAATCAACTTTTTTTTATTCATTAATGAACGTATTTTCTCACTGCCTGAACAACCCGATTTTGTTTCGTATGCAAGATATGACACCATCAACATCCATTTGAAAGAGAAACCTGAGTGGTTTCTTGAAAAGAACCCTCTCGGTCTTGTGCCTGCACTGGAGACATCTGCTGGTGAAATTATATACGAGTCTCCCATCACCTGTGAGTATCTGGATGAAGCGTATCCTGAGAAAAAGCTTCTTCCATCCTCTCCTTTTGGAAAAGCCCAACAAAGAATGCTGCTGGAGCATTTTTGCAATGTAAAGTCCATGCAAAATTTGCATTAAAATCTGTAGCCTTTGATTATGGCTGTTTTTTTTAGTAAGAAATGCTGCTACTTTTTTTTTTAATTTAAGGTAATACCTTACTTCTACAAGATCCCATCAGCAAGGAGGAATGGAGAGGATGTCTCTAAACAGGAAGTTGAGCTGAAAGAGAAATTTTCTAAATTGAATGAGGTGGGTTGAATACCTTTAAGGTTAAATTAATTACTTTGGTCGGCAAATTAGTGTACTATGCTTGACACAGCACTGATGATGGTGATTGATTTTCAGCACTTGGAGAAGAAAAAGACAAAGTTCTTTGAAGGTGACACCATCACAATGATCGATTACATGATGTGGCCATTTTTTGAGAGGATTGAGGTTTTGGAGCTGATGCAGTGAGTAACACTTATAAACCATGTAATAAATATGTAATTTTATTTGTGGAAATTATTCATTGAATAGGTACAAATATGTGCAAAAAACAGAAGTTAAAAGTTATAATTTATGGTAAAAAGCATAAAAAATAAAGAAAGCAGAGCATTTTGTTTTGAAGTCATTTACTTATTGGTCAGTGCAGTAATGTTCAAGTACAGTATTTAAAACAAAAAAAACAACATTGTGTGACTGGCTATTAACTGTGGTCATCAATTTTTAGCAAATAAAACCAACAACTGTGCTTGTGAAATGTTCTTCTCTGCATCACTTTATTTCCTTCGTCTTGTCAGCTGCCTGGACCACACTCCTGAGCTGAAGAAGTGGAGTGAGCACATGCTGGAGGATCCAGCTGTTAAACAAACCATGTTCAGTATGGACACCTACAAAGCCTTCTACAAGAGCGTTGCTGAGGGGAAACCCGACTATGACCTTGGCCTGTAACATAAACAGCTGTTCATCCGTCCATTTATATTCTGTACCACAAATCAGCTCTGTTATCAAACTGTCCACTGAACATTCTCTGTCTTGATATGTTGGCTGCATTTCTTGGAGATTATTGTCACAAAGTAAATGAATTTTTATCCCTTTAACTGAATGATCAGCCATGTCAAAATTTTGCACTTTTTTTCAAAAATAAAAAGTATACAGTTTCAGTTTCTGGTTAAAATTTGTTTTTCTATGTTTACTAAAAATAAGTTGTAGATATCAGACACAAACAATACCTTAAAAAATCACTATACTTTTATTTTTTAAAGCAATCAGCTGCCATTGAATTGGGTAGAGTTAGGAGTAACAAAAGGTTCTTGTTAGCTTGTTAAACAGCTCCATCTCTGAAAATGTATTGGTCATCTTCATGACTAAAAAGAGATGCAATCACAAAACCACTTAGGAAAATTTTATGTTTGTACAATTTTTATGTTAATACATACACTTATAAATAAAGAAGCTAAGAGTGGCCTGCATCCCTTCTTTTGTTGAATAGATCTTTCTGCAAAATACTGCATATATTTTCCAACATATAACCTATCACAATTATCAGTAACTATATGACACTTTTAAGTGTTGCATTTAAGCCTAAAATTAGTCATACCACGTGACAAATTTGAATTTATAATTATTTCATTCCACCAATAAGTTGATTTCTTACAAGAAATGAGACTGGTATCTCTCAAACAATAGTTAAACATTGTGAAGGGAATATCAATTTTGATAACATTTTGTTTTATAAAAAATTTACATCCTTCATAAGAATCAAACTAGCTTAATTGGAATTACAACAATCAAATCCTAACAGCTGACCAGCTTTTTGCATACTTCCACTGGTATTTGCGAGGATTTATCTTTAGAGATGAGCTCACTTCTGAGGTTGGAAGGTCACCTTATTATTACCCAGATCCTGCACAGTCAATCAGATTAAACATTGTCATGAAATGAAAAGATTCAATCCGAAATCTGCCAGAGATGTGAATAATTTTTTGACTTAAGTGTCGGTAAAAAGTGGAGAATCAGTCACCAACTGTTATATTGGCAAATACTCTGTGCTTGCTCTCAGGCTCAGTCGCCCTGGATGGTGAGCCATATCAAAGTGTCTCTACTTACGAGTTGTCTTCCAGGCGGTGATGTTAACATCCATTGGATAAGTAAGGTGTATACTCTTCTATAAGGACAGGTGCATTTCTCAACATCTCTTGAAAGTGCCTAGTGGTCGCTGCATAAAGCTCCCTCCTCAGCACCAATGACCTGAACAGATTGATGGGTTCTGCTTTGCGGAATCTCTCAGGAACCCGAACGTCCTGAGGCACTTTCCTGTTCCCAATTAGAGCGTGGTACAGTCTCTTCTCCTGCAAGCTCCTCTGCAAGAAGCTGAATACATCCTGAAGCCTACGCTCCAAACTGGCTGCTCCCCATGCAGAGGTCTTGGTGTTAAGTAGCAAGTGCACCAAGGCGGTCTTGAAGTGGTAGCTAGTGAGGGCAGATTCTCCTGTCAGACTCATCTGCTTTCTGTGCAGGAAAGTAGCGACCTGAAGGCAGTGCAAGTGGCAAGAAGTTTGTGGTAGTCGCTTAGCTAAATATTTCAGCAAATTTCTCTCGCAGACAGCTAAGGAGAGAGGCCAGTATGGGTCTGGGAAACCGTTGTGATCTGACGGAAAGTGCGAGACAAAATAAGCATCCGTGTCTTCCAGCTGGACCACGGGGACGAGGTTCAGTACGATCACTTTTCCAGAACGGAATCGGATCTTCAGCGCACCAGCAGCATCCAGGCTCCGAAAAGTGACCTCAAAGTCGTATTTGTGGGAGATTCTGGCCCACGCTTTGGTGACAGCGATCTGAAACCACCGCATGACTTGATCTTTGGCTAAGAAATGTGTGCCATAGGAGCACAGGAGTTCATCTGGGCTGCGGTTCACTTTGACCACCTTGTTCTTATTATGCAACAGACAAAGCATGTCCTCCCCAAGGTTGGCAGAACCACATAGGCAGGCTTCTTCATCCTCACCAAACATGGTCACCTTTATGGTGCCACAACACTGCATGTCTGGTGGAATGTCACTAGAGGAGCTGCACCACAGATGGTACTGGAAAGAGTGAGGATCAGGAGGTGAGAAAGGCACTAAAAGGTCACACATCAGAGGCTGGCACACCTTCCAAGACTCAAACATGCTTCCTACGCCAATGAAATCACCAACCTCCATGTCCACCTCCCTGTCACACATGCTCCGGAGCGACTCTAGCAGGTTGTCAGCAAAACCTTCCACAAACTCCCTCACCTTCCAGTTTTCACGGGACGAGGTGTAGGTACATTTATCGCAGAAGTTCCTCAGGGCATTCTTATCCATCGTCCTGGGTGGGGCGGATACGGTCTCCGATATTACATCTTCGTCCTCAACTGGATGAATTTCATCTTCTGCAATATCTGCTCTGCACATCTCAATGGCAAGGAATATGACGAAAGACGCAACACTCCAAAAGTACCAACTGAAACCTTGATCCGATGGGGTCTCCTCCAGCTCGGAGTCCAGCTGCGCAAGTTCTTTCTCCAGCCTGGCATGTTCCATCTCCAGCATCTCTTCATGCTCCCGCATCCGAGCCACCAGATCCTCATCTTGCTCCTGCAGCGTGGTGTTTTCATGGGGGAAGAGTAACGGATGATTCAGTATGGCAGCGGCCACCACCATGCAGACACGTGCAACGGTTCCCTGCATCTTGAATTAGCAGTTTAACACATCCGATCAGCCACCAAGCAGACATCGAGCCAGCTGTATTTCACATCCTGAAACAGAAACATAAATATTTCTTTTAGTAAAAGTTCACATGAATATAAGACAATACAAATTTCTAAGAGTTATTTTTAGGGAGCTCTCCACCTACTGCAGGAAGCACAGAATGTACGACTAAAAACAGACGCTGTGTGCTGAGTGACGCACTCACGCTCGGCTAGAGTGAGGTAGAAAGATTAAACCTTTCAGAAAATGTCACCCCCTCAAAACTGCATTTACTCCCTTCTTGTAAACATCCACATTGATAGTTTATCTTTTCCACTTCTACTGTATAGAAAAGAGGTTATTACATAAGCCCAAAAGCTTAATATAAGCCACCCCTAAGATATAATGTTACACAAGAGGATAATGTTCAAAATTACCTTGTTACGCAAAAAAGTTAACATTTACTTGCTGACAAAGTCCCTGCAGGTATCTTCTAGAAGGAATTGTCCAATCTCACATCCATAATGTCATAAAGTGATAACATTTTAACTTGACCCTTTCTTTGGTGCACTAGAAAAGGGAAGTGAACGTATTATGAGTTCACTTGAACACCACGAGTTGTTTCTTGTCGGCCTAAGGAATTAAAATGGCAGCAGTAATGGTGTATATGAAGCCATAGAAACCCAGGAGGTTTTTCTACGACTTACTCACCAGAAATATTTCTAACACTTGCATCAAAACACACAGTGAATCTGACAAGAGACCCCAAATGAAGCGCATTTTAGATAAGCTTTGTTTAGCCACTGTTACAAAAACATACCACAAAAAATAAGTTTAGCTGCTTATCTTTCATAAGGCATAAACTGTAAATGACTTATCACAACGGAACAATGTGGGCTGCTTTGACCAACATGTAAAGAAGCAGAATTAAAAAGAAAAAAATGCTGATTCTTCGAGCGGGTGGGGGGAGTTATATTTTTAAAAACCTTCTCATGCATTCTTGGTTGTTTCTTCCGGGGAGAGTAGAACTAGAATTCTAAAAATTTGGACATGCGTCTCTCATTAACTCTAAACAGACTTTCTTGTCCCAGCTGAAGAAAAGTACCCCAATTGTATGAGGCTGCGACCACCATGTCTCACCATGAGGACGGTGTGGTCAGGGTGACAGATGCAGTTTACTTCGATCACATTTAGCAGTTTGCATAAAAGCCAAACATTTGACCAGAGAAGCTTTCAATACATGTGTCTCCTAAAGGACCTGTTGCCAACTACAAAATTACTTCATGGATCATTTTCTTCTGTTCACTCTCTCATAAAGGTCAGATTCATGGATGACTAAACTAATTGTCTTCCTACCAACAGGGCCTGCTGTTTGTTTGCTAAATGATGTTCTCTTTGCCCAACTAATGAATTTAGGTAGATAACCATATCATACATGTTTGCAGTTGTGCGCCATATGCTTTCTTTACCGAAGCATGCTCTGTCAAATATTAAAAGCTTGGGATCTTATACCCAGACTATGCTAAACCTCTTATGTGTTTGGTGTCTCTTCTCCAAATTTTTTTTAGCAAACCTCAGAATGTCACAGGCGTGCTGCATTTATACTGATATTAAACAAAGGTGTATTCTATTCACTAATTATGTGACTTAGGGGCAGTAGAGTAAAGGGGACTGAGTACAAATGAATGCCGCAGCATCAAATGTTTTGTGACGGGGTGCCAATTCCTTCTGAGGTCTTTAAACCAGAATATTTTTTTTCTCACCAATACAAGAAACATTGTGTTAAAAACAAGTGACTAAATATACATATATAGGTTATTATTTATCCTCACCTCACCAAGGTTAAATGTTTGCAAAGTGAGGCAGGCTCTGCATTATGTGACCAATAAAAACAAAAACAGCGAGAATTCTACTGCATAATTATTTCTATAGATATAGCTTTACTAAAGTTAATAAATTGTCTTGAATTATTAGATAATGTAATCAAGTAGCTATTATTACGCTTGAGTTTTTTCAGAAAGACGTAACGAAACGGTGCAAGTACAGTGACGTAATTGTGGAAGTTGGCGGCTCCGCCTTTGTTGCCTTAGCAACTAAATAGAACGCTAAATGTGGCGGGTAGAGAAACATTTTTCCAGACCAAATGAGTCACCGAGATCCTAAACGGCGAACAAATGGGCCTTTGTGCCTCCAGAAATTGTAAATGAGGTTTTTACAACAACAGAGGGCAACTCAAATACTCCCGGGAAAAGGTCTTGCATAATTTGGACAGCATGTTTCAGCATCCCCACACACTGACTTTCAGCAAAAGTAAAGGTTTTAGAGAAGCCAACATGTTTATCGAAAACAGAGTCATCAAAACCTACCCGCGCGCCCTTCTAGTGGAAGTTCACGTTGATAAAAGTCCTTCCGGTAAAAGCAGCAGACTCCATGCGAACCACTCGGGGACAGTTTCTCTCACTCAGCCTCCTCTTCTCAACATTTCCTGGCTGTGCGCTCCACCCATGTTATAAAAAGGCCGCCCAGATTTCACAGCTGCGCCCCAAACTAGGGGTTTCTGAGCAATGACAAGACTACTTTCAATCCGCAAATTATTCAGTACGGCGCACAACTGCAACAGTGCTTTAAAATGAGCGTCAGTAGCTACATTTTTCTTCATATTGTCGTACTCGTGTACTTTGTTGCATCACCACGTTACCCCAATATCCACAAATATTGTCCTCTGATTTTAACTTTTTTACTTGCTAAAATATGTGAACTTAGTGGTTGCAATTTTTTAAATCATATAAACTTTAGATAATCATGTGATCTACAGAAATGTAAACCAACACATATGTACAAAGATTAGTCTGTGGTTGTTTTACTGAAAATGAAATGTCTCAGTGAACCACAAGGTGGAGCTTCAGCACTGGATAAAATTAAATAAAAGGTCAAGATACTTATAAGGAACATCTCTCTACTCAGGTAGAGAGATGGTCAGGAGCACCACAGGGCACAGTACTCCCACCATTCCTTTTCACTCTGTACATCTCAGACTTTCAGACCATATCAGAGTGCTGTCATCTGGAGAAACCTTTGGATGACTATGTAGTTGCTGTACTGGAAACTGGGTGCAAAATCAAATCAAATTTTATTTGTATAGCAACAAGGCATTTCAAAGTGCCAGCAGGGAGCTAGTGATTTTTTTGTGGCACAGTGTAGCAATAGTCATATAATATTTAATGTGGGGAAAAAAACATAGGAGATGATTTTAGGGGGAAACTGAAAAATGTCAAACATCATTTCCATCATGAAAGAAGAAGTGAATGGTGGAGTAATCCCCCAGACCAAACAGAGGCATATTAAAACATCCTGATCATTCACACAAATAGGTTGTTTTGATATTTCTGACACTGAGATTAATAGTTTAGATATTAAAATAGCATGAAAACCCAAATTATATTGAAAATTGGATGCAGCCAGAAGCTCCTGCTGCCTCCTCCCAACAAGGGTCAAAGTGAAGCACAATCTATCACAGTCCATAAAGAGCAAGTATATGACCTAATCCAGATAAACTTCAAGGCTTTTTTAAAAACACAATTTCTGATTTTGCTCATTTATTCAGTATCTGAATCCTTTTCAGGCACAGAACTGATACAATCGCTTGGGATATTTTGCTAATTTTCCAAATCTTCAGACAAAATAGGGAATAGAAGCGATGCATCATTCTTGGCACTAAAAAAAGTAAAAGAGTCATGTATAACAATAGTCAAAAATCACACATTTAGGCTGAGATAACAAGGCTACCAGTCTGAAACAAGTGCCTTCGTACTTTGTCAAGTGTCGTGTACTGATTGTATGCCACTCCATGCTTTCCAAAGAGAAATTTGTAATATAGTAGCATCATATTTGACTTATAATTGTAGCCTTCCCAAGGATGTATGTCATATTCTGCCACAAAACACAAACTTTTTATTCCTTGTTTGTTTTTTTTTTCTCCTTTTATTAAGCAAAATATTATATTTGATGCTCGATGTCCACATTAAAGTTTCCCCCCCCATTATTTAAGTGGATTTGAGATTGTCAACATCTTTAAGAGAAAATCTAAAAAAAAAAAACATTTATGTCCAGAAATTAAAAAAAGAGTAATAACATTACAAAGGAAGATCACATTTGTATTGCGTGCGCTGCGTCAGAGTACAGAAAGACAAAATAAAACTCACTCAACAATGTTAGATCATCATATGTTGAATCTTTTAAAAACTAGTTAAATAATAATAGTTAAAGTATTTTTTGACCTCTTACATATTTGAACTTGTTTTTATTCATTCAGTGCATACAGAGTAAATCTGTTCGAAAATTATGAATTTAACGGAAAAAAACACAGAAGCAACTTACAAAAAAGCAAAAATACAATTATCACAATTTTCCCACCAGCTGGACCAGCATTTAGATTGTGATAGTCCAGTCGTTAAATTTAAAAAGTATTTTATTTTTTAAAAAGCACATTCTAATCTTGTAAGATAGTAAACATTTTTGATTGTGCAAAAATAATCCATGCTATTATTTTATTAACAGAATAAAAGTTTAAAAATATTTAGGCAGAACTACATTGTGAAGGAGCGTCGATCGGATACAGTCTCTCTTTGATTTTGTCCGCCTTGTTGTTTTTTCTCATTTTCCGCAGGGTCATGATCAGCTCTACTGAGGCAGGCCTGCCCTTCAGCTCCATCCATTTTTTCAGTAGTTCTTGGGTCCACATTTCACTATCATTAGGGTGGCTGAATTGTACAGTCTCAATGGAATTTGCCATCCGACAACTCTGTGCAATTTGCCTCATATCTTTCCAGCCGATTATTTCTGCAACTTCCACTATGTGCGACTCCATCTCCACTGGGATGAAAAGACAGGGAAGATATGACTCGGTGCAACCAAAGAAAACACACACGACAGCCTTATTGATCATGCAAAGACATATTCTGTCTTACCTGGAAGAAGTGGGTCATTCTGTGAAGCACAGAGAGATTATTGGTTTTTATTTTGCTTTCATCTACAGAATCATTTTGCTATTCCACAAAACCATCACACAATCACAGTACAAGGGAGGACAACAAACCTGTCCCTCCTACATAAAGGGTCAGCTTGTTTAAGAGTAAAGAAGAGATAGATTTTTAAAACTTTGTCTTCTAAGTGAATCTAGAAAACATGACACAGAAGCCTAGTCTCTTAAAATATAAAAGTGTCTAAGTTAATGAACTTACCACAGGGCCAGGGGAATTTGATGTGTCTCCTTTACAAAGCCCTTTAGAAATGGTTAACAAAAAAAAGAAAAACAGTTTGTTATTGTAACTAACTAATGGATTTAATTATTATTATATAAGATAAACAATGATGTTTATTGAAAACCAAATGAATATCTGGTATACATGTATTGAGTGTTGTGTACGCTTACCCAGAATTTTCTTCCTGAACACTACTACTCCAAGAACAGCAGGGACAAAAACCAAAACTGCAATCACAATGCCAGCGATTGCACCACCTGATAAACCTTAAAAGGAAAACATAACGCTTTTATCATAAGCTCTTCCACACCATTCCTGTTCATACATGAAGTCAAGGTAAATTTTATAAACCAATTTGAATGTGTTATTGTAAAATAAATTCAACAATAGCTCACCTGTACTTTCCTCGTTGCAAACTGCATCACTGGTGGCTGTGCAGGGCTCTTTAATGCTGGTGGAAGAACATCTTAAAGCAAGGAGTGGACCAGGTCAGTTTTTTTTTCTCAAAATACGTTTAAGGACAAGTGGAAGAAGTTTTGTTTAACAGGGATACAAATATAAAGCTTTCAAAAATGCGCTCTTATAATGTTCTTCAAATAATAAAACCATGTAAATTGCTCGCCTTTTCCAAATATATTCTGCTTTTGACATGTGCATTTTTAGTTATTTTACAAGTTTTTTGCACCCCTCAGTGTTGAATATCGATTCACTGCAAGGTGCTGCTGGTTTTGGTTGTAGATTTAAATTGAAATGCAACAAGCCAGAAACTGTGCTGGATAATGAAATATTTTAAGGTATTAAATAAAGCTTCATTTAGCCATTTCTTTAATAACATATTTGTAGCTTTATCAGAAATGACTACATAAAAAAAGAAAGATATATTATTGCGTTGCATAATATAAAATATATTCCATACAAATGTCCAACTAAATGTTTACATGCATTTAACAATATGTTTAGAATTATTTACCATCACAATTTCAAGTTGAATGGCTATTTATTGTATTGCTGTAATTTTACATGTAATTTAGAACGTTCAATAAACATACTAAATTACAAAAATTAAATACAATGAGTCAGGGTTCATTTTCTGAACTATATTTAATCAGAAGTCTTAATATTGTCCATCACATCCCTACAAGTGCCGTGTGATCTAACAAGAAACTTAATAAAAACAATGTTCTATAAATGGTTGAGCATAAAGATCCGACAGAGGCAAGCTTACCTTGTACAGGGATGGCAGATTTTACAGGTTCCTTCTGCAGTACTGCAGTAGTAACCCTCCTTACATCTACACTTTCTGTCTCTGAATGGGGTGCAGGCTTCTTCTTCTTCTAAATTAGCTGAAAGAACAAAACAAAGTTGTACCTGAAACGAGAACTTTTCACACATAACCCCCAATGCTGAAAATAGACTCAGTGCTCTGGTTCACTGCATTTTTTGTTTACTCCAATCTTTACTGAAAAGCAGCTCATTCTTCTTTCATATATCACTGAAACATCAACTGTACAGCAAATAATTCTGCAAGTACAAAGCAAAAATATGAAAATCAAGGTGCTCAAGACATTAAAAGCTTGTTGATATTACAAAGCTATCCTGGTTCCATTTCAAAAATATATTAGGAAGCATAAATAGATCTGAGACTTTTTATAGGATAAATATATAATCAAAAGTAGAGTGAGATTATGTCCTTAAAATAAAAAATTATCCTCTTGAAATAAAGAATATTAATTTGTTCAGTCTCAGCCAGCTGTATTAATGCGGGTGGATAGAGGTGATAAGCGTGTTCAGTTAGTCAGACTTAGTTAGTCAGATAGTCTGAGAAAATCGACAAGTAAATCCCTCCTGCTAGGATTTTACCGTTTTCTGGGCCGCAGGATGTGCAGATTTCACAGGACTCCTTAGAATTGGGTTCACTGTTATAAGTGAACCCTTTTTCACACAATGCACATTTTCCATCGTCTGGAGAGTTAGTGCAGTGCTTTTCCACTCGCTGACCTGCAATTTAAACAAACATGAATCAGAGAGTAAAGAAACAAACTGTGACAAAGGGTAAACGGTTCCACTGAATTTGATTGAAGAGTAAAAAGGGAAGGGGAGTGAATACAAATACACGTCGCACTTTTCAGGTTTTGGTGTGTAAAACATTTACAAAACCCTGTGTAATTTTCCTTTTCCTTCACATAAGTTTTTGTTGTTGTTTTTCATTTTTATGTCCATAGTGGCAGGTTTCATAAAGTTGTATACATTCCATAGATGGATGGATGAATGGATGGACAGATGGGCTGTAAACAACCATCCTCCACTGCCAAGAGTGAAGTGCTGATCTGAACGAGGCAGCTGTTAATATCAATTCAGTATTTGGAAGCACGGCCAACACGGACTGAACGGCTTTGTTCACTTCCTCTGCTGCCATTGCTAAAACTACAGGCTGGCTACAATTCTAAAAGTGAAGAAAATCAAAGTCATTGTTCACAACTTCTCCTTCTGTTCGCTGATTAGCCCAGTAAAATATAAATATATTATATATATATATATATATATATATATATCTCCATCGGAGACAATCATAGTCAAAGGGAGAAAACTCTGATTGTTCAGGAAGCAAGATGTTTTGTTTTTAGAGGAATTGCACAGGAAGGCAATGGCCAGCCTATGGGGCTCCTAATCCCACATCAGCATGAACAACATACAACTATTTAGCAAACATTTGTTTGTTTTTTTTGGCAGATGTTCCCCCAACGCTTCACCACCCTGGGCAGAAAGCCATAATTTCCAGATTTAAAAAAAACGTATTTTCTTAGACTGAATATGTTCAGACAATAAAATTTTCAGACAACTTACCAGCTGCACATTTACAGCAGTTTATGGGTTTGTGCTCATAAGTGCCATCCTGACATTCCTGCCTTTTCACACGAAGCTTTTCTTGAAAATAGCGTGGGACATTCAGTTCGGTAGCACTGAAAAAAGAAAGTAAAACCCGTCATTCATTTCATTTTTGTTCATTCCTTAAAAAAATAGATCAAACAAATTTTGTATTATTGTAATGTAGCTCGACTGAATACGCCCCTATTTACCAACAGGTTACAAGAAAAAACACATTTAGAACTCGAGTGTTGCGGCGAACTTGGTTGCTCCTTTCCCTCCGCCCCCCTTCTTCTTCACTGTGGATCGACGAACCACACCTTTTCTTAAACACAGATAAATGAAAACAGCTCGTTTCTTTGAAACGCTCTTTTCTCGGTTCGTTCCTCTATGACAAAAGCCAGTTACTCAACTACAACTTACTCAACCCTATATAGGCTTTAAATCAAGTTGTGGTCACAACAGCCTCGCAGTGTCACCGAACACACGCAGCATGCAATTAAAAGCATTTAACGAGTCCACAAAACCACAGTCTGTGTGTAAAAATGTCGCTTTACTTACTTAGAAAAATACAAAACACAAAATAAAAGGAGACCCGCGGAGAACTTGCGTGAGGGCACCATTGTTTTTCTACGCTCACACGTAACTGAATGTGAGCTTCCGGGTTTCGTTAAATTGTCAGACTAACTTTCATTTTCTATTGGCAGCCCGTGCTTTTTATGGTTAGTTTTTAAAACGTTATTTTTGTCATCTTTTGACAACATAGACATGTACGGGCGCGCTTTATTGATTTTCTTTTGGTAAATATCAGGTTTCCCGGTTTAAAAAGTTGTTCATGTGATAATTAGCAGTAAGTCGAGGTGTTTTGGGAAGTCCCAAACAAACACACTCGGAACCAGGGTTTTCCAAAGAACTCACTCAGTTTGAGTTTTAATCCTCGTATTAAAAATTTGGGTCTATGCTGGGTTTTTTTTTTTTAAAGAAAATTTATCAGAAAAAGAGTTGTAACGTAATCTCTAGGGTAAGATCATAGACCTTCAAAGATAGAAAATGATACTCAGAAATTAATGTTTTCCAGGACAGGCAAGAGGGAAAAAAATTATACACAGGTTTGAACTGACAAATTAGTTTGTGAAAATAACTTTGCTTTACATCCAATACATTCATTGTCTAACGACGCGCTGACCTTTAACCTTAAAACACATAAATGTGTTTCAAATATATCTTTTATGTAATATATTGTGTAATCAGATGATAAATAATCGCTTTGTTGTGTAACAAAGTAATTAAGTGCAGTTCCGACGTCTTCAAACGCTACGCCCCACTTCCACCACTAGGTGGTGCTGTTGCGCTTTGGTGTTGTGGCTGCTGGAAAGGCGGTAGAATTTAAAAGATCACATGGATTAAAACCAGAGATTATTTCTCTTGTGAAGCTTTGCAGCGTTGAGCATGTTGAAATACTAACGGATTGACAAAGAGCCAAAAGAGGTTGCATTGCTATGAAAACACGACAGTTCAGAGTAATCATGGTTCATTTATTTTTTTTTTAGAATTAACATTGTATAAATGAATATTGAATCAGCATGTTTTAGTGATTTATGACATTAGTGAAATGACATAGTGAACCTCATTAGGTGGAGAATTTATTTATTAAGCTGAATAGTTGAAGGAAAGTTTCCAGTTGGGAAATATTTCTAAATTAAAGGAGAACTTATAGAATTTGCATGTTTTTGCATGTATATCAGTTCCACTGCCTTCACTGACCAGCTATCTTGGAGAGAACAAAGGAACCCTCTCAAGTGTTATAAGACAATTATGATTGTTTTCTTTTTTTTCCAATGGGAAAGCAACAAAGGTTGAAAATAGTAAAAGAAAAAAAAAATAATGTTTCAAGATCCAGTTTCAATATAGCTTTCATGTGCAATTACGCTCAAAAAACATTCTCATTTCCAGCACAGTCTGGGCTTTCTCTTTTTGACTCGGATTGTCTCTGGTAGATTTTTGACCGGTCCAATCAACAAACAGAAGGAAAAGTTGTGAATGATATCTCGATTTTCTGCACTGGTAAGGAATTGTAGTCTGCCTGTAGCTTTAGCAATGGCAGCAGAGGAAGTGAACGAAGCCGTTCAGTTCGTGTTGGCCACGCTTCCAAGTATTGAACTGATATTAACAGCCTCCTCGTTCGGATGGGCACTTCTGTATGAAGCAAATTGCAGTGCAAATTTGTCACAGCAGCTTTACAAGCTCTGCTCTATGTTTCCTTGCAGAGTGTGTGTTATTTACAATGAGAACTGTGGCATATTAACATACTAGTAAAACATCTACAGCCAAATAGCAAACATTTAGCATATAAGATCATGAAAAGTATAATTTATAGAAGTATAGCAGCTCAATAAGGTCACATAAATATTCTTTCACCTTAACCGACAGTTACTCAGGCCACATATGTGTAAGACAAATAGTTTCACAATTTGTCTCACATGAATTGGTTACTCACATAACCGCATTTCTCTACAAAAACGTTTGGATAGAGTATATTTATATATATACATATATATAAAAATCCTTAATTGGTAGTTGTAAAAGCAAGTGCATATTGACGTATGGTTGATGTGAGGCATCCATGGCAGGTGGCTGCATTTCGTACCTGAACAAGTCAGGTGCAAAGTAGCAAAAGGCCAAAACAACCAGTAATGTAAACGTTTCCACCTCTGACTGGCTGGAACATTCGTCTCCATTTCATTAAAGCCTGCTAAGAGAGTTATCTGCTGATAATAGGATGCATTATCCTCAGCCTCAGATGCCCTGGAGCTACTCTGACAGAAGCGAGTGTACCGTGCACTGGCGCCTCCAGCAGACAAGGCGGGTGAAGTGTTTTGCCCAAGGACACAACGGCAGAGGCAGACAGAAGGGGAATAGAATCAGCTCACTGACTGAGGGACGAACTCCTACCACCGTCACCACTATAGTTGGTGATACAATACAAACCAGAGGAATTAATGAACAGCTTAAAAGTTAATGAATCTAGTAGAATGATTTCTTTTCACTAATATGAAATATTAAATAATATATTAAATCTTTAAATGTCAACAAGATTGGTGATTAAGCAAATAAGACAAAAAATGTTCTCCATAGAAAAACATGTGAAAGATCTTAGTTCGTTAATGTAATTGTTCTTTGTGATTAATAAAGCATGATTGATTAATTGACTGATTGATTATTTATATAGTGTTACAAGTAGGGCAGCAATTGACAAATATTTTACAGATTGATTTTTCTACTGATTATTGTGACAATTAATTGATTAATTTGATTTTAAAAAACTGGTACTTTCTGCAGATTTTTCATTTAACCATTGAAGAATTTTTATACAATATTAAATATACTTTAAAAGATGCAAATAAGAAATTATTCACTTCCTTTTCAAAATAAGAACATAATTTTGTTGACTAAAAGGATGCATCTGCACCTAGAAAAGTACTTCTAATATCAATACGTGAAACAATCAGTGATTTTTCACACAGTTACTTGATAGTTTTATAAAATGGCACAATGTGCCTGGAAAATACATAATGTTACTCCTTTAAAAACTTGCTGTTGTATTATTGTCCATACATATTACAGCATATGTATGGACAATATGCGAATTTCAGCATATTCTATTGAGTTGTATAGAATATGCAACTCACACAGAGATAATGAGTTCACTAGTCTGCTGTACCGTGACAAGGCCATGAAGAGGCAAAACCACGGCTTTAACCATAGCCAATGTGCTCCACCTATAGGCTTGAGGTCAAACAGAGACTAAAAGCAAAGTAATAGTTCCTCTGAGACAGAGAGGAAGAGAAAAAACTGAGGAAAAAATGAATACAATTATTTTGTTATGATAAAGAAGCTTCTGGAAGAGACCCGTGTTGCAAAGCAAACTTTGGGGTTGACGAAAAGATCCTCTCTTTGACAAAAAAGAAAAAGCAAAGGAACTCCTCCTGCTGTCTGCATGCTGTAATGCTGTTTCCTTGAGAGATTTAATCAACCTCAGTCACACTGCTGTCTGTCTTTTTCTGCTAAGTAGCTCACAACCACATTAGCTAAACTCCCCCCAAAAAACAAGCATAGTAACAAGTTTTTTTTGTACACATTGTTTCACATCAACTAAACTGTCACAAGTTGCACTCACTGCAACATCTCCTCTGATGCATTTGTCAATTTGGAATTTCATGTACGTTGTGAAAGAGTTCTTCCTGCACGCCTATTCACTTGAGGTTGAGCTTCTTTGAATTTGACTTAAGCTTTTGAAGCACAAAACTAAAGCTGCCAGCCCTACAGGCAGTTATTGTAATCACTGGATGCTATTATAGAAAGCTACCTTTGTTGGAGGAACTGGTATGCAGAAAAATTTATATATTTATGTCATTTTGAAATGTTTTGTGTGCCTTGTAAGCTGTGCCCAATGTGCAAGAAAGTAGGACTGGAAGAATAGACCTGACACTTCTTCTCATAGAGAACAGGAAGAGAGTCATGCTGCTCTTCAACTACAGGAAATAACCTTGCTGTCGATGACGCAGGTCTTATGGGAAAGCTCTGCAAGTTCACTAGGTCTGAGGCGTGCTGCTCTCTCTGTAAGCGTACCAGTAGTGACGTTGTGCAACATGTTGCATACAGTCTTGCGTATCTCTGTGTGGCATACTGTACATTCGATTGATGGAGTGTGCTTTGCTCCGCATCCTTGAACACGACTGCTGTATCTCCCTGTCTTTCCGTCCCTCGGCATGGGCTTACACACTTGCACACAAACAAGATGAAAAGACGTAAATCTGTAAAAGCTGCCACTTGATGATAAGTCTTTGCAGGGAGATTTCCCCCAGCAACACGTCCAGCGGTCTGCCTAATTAGAGCCCAGAGCATATGTGGGCAGCGGAGCCTGGGTCTGCACATTGAAAGAGCGGCGGGGGGGATTTGGCCACAAGCATTCACTCGCTAGGCTGTCTGGTGGGAAGACAATGGTGAAGAGTGTAGATTGGGGTGTCTTGTTTCCAGAGGAAAGAGAAGAATAATGCCAGCTAAAAACCCCTTAGAGCTGGATTTATCAGGACTGTTGTTGGAAGCATTTGGTTTGGGCCCAATCAGAACAGAACAGAACAGCAGCATGAGGAGACTGAGCTGAGCCCGCAGGCAAGGCCGAATCGATGCAAACCCTGCATGTCCTATATTCTACCTGTCCTCTGTGCCCTCAAGCAACGCTGATCCAACTCATTTTATCCTTTGTATTAAACAGAATATGAAAGGACGTTCGCAGATTCCCCTAGAAACAAGCGCTCTCTTATTCCCATGACCCGCTGCCATTTCTGTAAGCTTGATGCCGCCTAAACTTTAAAATGTGGAATGTAATCAACAAAGTTATCAGTGCTTTGAAATGACAAAAACCTTCTGCAGTATTATTATCAGTGATAAATAGTCAGCTCTCATATGAAATTTCTTGTAAGGTGAAAAATGCAAAAGAAATTGAATTAGAAAGGTTACAGCTATGATAGTAGAAAAACTTGGTTTAGAGAAATTTGCTTTCTACACCCTATCATAGCATGATAACTGGAGATATTCTGACCATCTGCCATGTTTTCAGCAAAAAGTTCTCTTGAAAAACATTGTTGGGGCTAAAATGTATTTATTTGTTTTGCTAAATCTGATACCTTTTTTATTTCTATAACACTGAACCAAATAAATAGAAAGGAAATTGTCTTTTTATTGCACATTGTGGGCAAGAAAGTACATGAAGATCAAGTTTCTCTGCAAAGTTGCCTATTATGTTTAGACAAAGCACAGGCTAATCCCTTGAGTTTAGTCTGTATGATTCATAAGTGAGAATTTAGTGGTTTACTAAATGAAAGCGATTCCTTTGAATGCGGTTAGGCAATGGGCTGATAATTAGTGAAATTCAGGGAATGTAAAAGAAAAGAAGACAGAAAAAGGATAAAAATACATCTATTTCTTTATGAGCCATCATTCGTAGACATGATGGATATTTTCAAAAGAAAAGGAACTTATTTACAATTCTACTATCAGAAAACAGCTTCAGATTTTACTTTCTGCCGTTACACCTCAACCACCAGAGGCAGATCTCGATGTGCCCTCATTGCTCAGGGCACGATTCTGACTGGGAGTGACACGAGAATTCAGAACACACACAAATAAAGACATCCATCAGCTGTATCCTATATGGGTTTGACACTACTTATTTGTAAGTTCAACGAAAGGACAGAGTACTTTCATGGTACATGCAATGTAAAAGAAATATGACTGCACACAGTTCTGGCTAATGACGCTGAATCAGTACCTGATTCTAAACTTCTGATATGATGTTATACTAAAAGATTACTTCACAGACGTGCAGAAAACAATAAAGCATTTTAACTACTTAGAATAGTCAAACCTGGACTGGATTATTCTAGACTGACCTTGATTTCCTGCAAATCAGAGGATTGATTCATGACACTTTTACTGTCTGCAGTGGCAGTTCTTGCATGAATGGTGTGCTGTGCAAGTCCTTCCTATTCCCCCTTTTTATTACACTAAAGAATATGTTATGAGAGTAGAGTAAATCAATCCAAGATTTAACTGTGTATATACTGTGGTTTTCTTGCTTAAAAGTGGTCATAATGTTTGAAAAAGCATCAACAATGATAATTTTTATGCATTCACAAATGGAACGAGAGGTGCATTACATTTAACCCGTGTTTCAAAGAACCTCTGTGTAGTGTAGAATTATCCAATAAAATTTTTAGCAATTTTAAATATTCTAGATTTCGTTCTACAGGGGATCAAATTCAGTCAAGAATTCATTTATAGCACAGAAAATCATAGCATAGCATAGAAAAGAATAGGATAGTACAGAAAATAATTGTATAGTATAGTACAGTATGCTATAGAATAGAATGATATTGTATTATACAGTACAAAAGAGAATAACATAGTACAGTATTGCATAGTATAGTACAAAATAGCATAGCACAACACAGTATAGCATATAGTGTAGTATACTATTGGTATATCATGCTATAGTGTAGTAAGGTGTAGTGTAATATACACCGTATAGTGTGGTGTTGCATAGAATAGTGAATTATAGTATAGTGCAGCTCAGTATAGTATAGTGAAGTATAGCATACTGAAGTATACCACAGTATAGTGTAATGTAGTACAATGCAGTATATTTTACTATAGTAAACTATGGTTTAGTGTAATATTGTATAGTGCAGTGTAGCATAGAATAGTGAAGTATAGCATAGCATAGCGTGGTATAGCTTAGCGTAGCATAGTAAAGCGTGTCACAGTACAGTATAGTATAGTATAGTATAGCACAGCATAGTATAATATAGTATAGCATACTATAGTATTGTATAGTATAACATGGTATGGTATGGTATACCATAGCATAGTATGTCACAGTACAGTATAGTAGAGCACAATATAGTATAGTGTAGCATATTGTAGAAAAGTGTTGTATAGTAAAGCATAGCATACCATACTAGAGAAGAAAAGATTATAAGAATGTCCACAATCATACCAACATACTGGCCACACATCTCATGTCACTCTTACTTACATCAAATAATACACTTTCTGAGACCATAGTGATGTTTAACATAAAAGTTTTCTTATTCACCCACACAGGAAATGGTGTATGTGTAAAGACACACACATGCACAAACACACCCCCACAGTAAGTCTTTCTATCCTCACAAGGACTTTGTATTGACTTCCACCTAATATTCATTCATTTCTATGGTCTATGTCAGACCATAGAAATGAATGGTCTATGTCTAAGGTCTATGGTCTAAGGTTAGACTAAGGTTTAGGACTAACCTTAGTCCTAAACCTAAACCATTACCCAAAAGCAGCACTTCTTCTTATGTGGCTCAGGCTTTGTTGGGACCCATAAGGAGCAGCAAGTCCTCACAAAGTAGTATTTGAAAGAAAAATGGTCCCTACAAGGTGCTAAATGCTAAAACACACATACACACGCACGCACACGCACACACACAGAAACTACCCACACGAAATGAACAAAGCTATCACCTCCCACCCACAAGCCTGGAAAATATTAACCTTTTCATCTCTGTTCACTTTTCTGTCTAACTTCATGCCCCACGCTCACATGCCCTTACCCTGCAAACTGAGCCGGTGTGTTAGCACAATGATCTGTGCATGCAAACCAGAGAAAGACACAGAGACACATCCAGGCAGCTGCAGATATCTCAGAGGAACTTCAGAGAATTCAGGGAGTGGGGAGTCATTTTGTTAAAGAGAACCAAACTGCAGGAAATGAGAGTCATTGGCCCTCCCTTGTGACTGGATTAACAATCTGTGCCTGAAATCAGTTGGAGGAAGAAAGAAAGAAAACAGAGAAAGTTTGCTGGAGAAGGAAATGTTTGAGTTGTCTATAAATAGAATAGGCCCGTGTTTGAAATGATACTGAAAGGCGTGCAGTCATTTATTATTCAGTTCATATTGCTCCATGTTTATCACATAGAAGAGAAGAGACTTGACAGGCCTGCTTTTTACTACAAATTCCCATTCTGACATCAGCAGACTAAAAACTAAAGATAGGATTCGGTGTGTGTGTGGTGTCATGCCCCTTTGGTTCTGCAACCTTTAAACTCAACTGCTTGATGTGCAAAGAAATCAACCCTTAGACATAATGCCAATCAGCTTTTTATTGCCTTGTGCACTTACAGATAACCTGTAAGTGTTTGACTGCAGTCGGACAAAAGCGATGCACGACTGCTGCTCGATTTGGTGTGTGCGTGTGTGTGTGAAGCTTTTCGCTTAAGACTTTTCTCGCCGCCTGCAGAGGCCGAGGTTAAAGGGAAAAGCATTAAAGAAAACAAACAGTATATGGAGAGCAATGAGTGAAGACGAAGCCCCCCTTTTCTTTCTTGCATTGACAAGATGCATGGGGCCTCATTCATAATTCAGACGCATCGCAGCGATATGAGAGAGGGGGACGCATCTGTCTGCATTACGCCAGTGTTGCCTCTGCGTTGCATCACCCTCCCGGGAGGTTCAGATTTTTTTTTTTTTTTTTTTGAGAGAGTTTAATACACTCCCTATCAGTTGCGCCCTGGCTGTGGTCTAATTTCAGCCTCAGATAAGAGCCTGTATTTGTCACCCAGCTCCTTCGGCCAGTCACGTAGCCCAGGAGTGCCTCTGTGGCCTGACATCCTGAAAGGAGCTCTGAGTGGCCGGGCTGCCGGTTCGTCTTTACTCTACGCTGCTGGAAAGTGTTCAGTATCTCAAATAAGAACAGTAGGGACCCTTGGTGCTAACTCAACCCCCTCCTCTCAACACACATATATAGCTGTCTCTCCACACAAAGAGAGGCGCATGTGCCTTATTATACACAGACACACACAGCTGGTAGCTGGTCTGTCTGACCCAGTTTATTTCTGTAGGCTGCTCCAATGGAAGGAGCAGGCATGGTTTCTGGATCTGATTTGCATTTATGCCCTGTCACTGGCAGATGGCACCAGAGGTCGAGAGCAGGGGCTTTTTAAGAGTTTTTATTTTTTTTTTTACTTTCTTTTTTATGTAGCCTAATTCTGCAAGTTCACATGAAGACAAATACCAGCCAGCTGAGCCGCATTTTTTTTTTTCACCACGATCTGAAAGTGCACTACATGCCCACACACATCACAGTACAGGTTGTGATGTACATATGGTAGGCTTGCATGCATGCAGCGGGGTAGAGAGCACGGTGTTCTGAACTGCAGTGTTTGGTTTACACCCTCTGCTTTTGCACTATTCATGCTAATAGGAAGGAAGTGATGAATCACGCTCACTTATTTGTGGTAGTGGGGAGCGTTCAAGTACAGATAGGTCCTCTTTCTTGTCTCTGTTTTACATTCATATGCACATACTTTCTCTCTCTCTCTCTCTCGCTCCCTCCTCCGCCCTTTCTCTCTCGAAATCACAGAGGAAATGAACAGACATAAAACCTCAGCAATTTGTCATGTTCCTCCTGATGCACCCGTCTTGTCATGGCTGAAATCCTTCAGAAAGGTGATCTGGGGTTTATGTGGCACGTGAAGGGTTTGTTTGTGACATTAGCTTTACATGAATCATCACTTATGTCATTTGGTCCTTTAAATTTGAACAAATCTGGACCTATTTTGAATGTTTTACTTCTGTTTTTTTATTATTATTATTATTAGCATCAAACTTCACATAACATCACAAGTAGTTGCTATGGTGTTAGGTGCATGATTAGGCTTCTTCATGTGCTTCATAAGGATTTGCTTTTTCACATCATGCTAAGGGCCATTGTACGCACATATATCATTTTCATATGATATATGATAATGATATCATATATCATTATATATGACATATGATGATATATATCATTATATATCGTGATATATGATGATATATATCATTATATATCGTGATATATGATGATATATATCTGGGCGTGCACATGCACGCCCAAGCCATTGGCCTTTTATGTCAGCAGGAAACACCAGGGAGTGCGCTCACTCTCTTTCTTGTTGCCTTTCACACACCACACGTTCACCAACATAACCGTTATTTGAGGGTGTGGGGACATTTTCCATGTGGTTCAAGTGGTTAAGGCTTGCAACTGTACAATAAAAGATGTAGAAATTACCCAGATGGGCTTTGCATGAAAGCACAAAGGGCCTTCGCACAGAGGGGGAGAAACCAATTATTCAGAGCCCCCAAACATCTTACTGGCTCGAACAAAAGGTATTTTTCACTCTTTGTCACACTTAAATCTCTCAGATCATCAGACAAATTGGTACATCAGTCAAAGCTAAGCAGTAATTGCAAAGAGCAGGTTTCAAATGATGATTGTATTAATGAAATGTGAGAATGTGAAACTATAGCTACCTCCTTTGTGAAACTTCTCACTGAAATGTAATTAACAGAACCATGAATTCTGCTTTTGATTCCAGAGACTCCTAAAGGAGAATGTTTAGTCATCAGGATCATGAACTGGAGATCCAGCACGGCAGCAAGTCTGTCTCTGAGCAATAGGAAAGCGACTGACCTAGTCAAAGTTTGGACGAATTGGATTAATACAATATTCATAGTGAAAGAAAAAACAAAATCCACTGTGGCTGAATGAAAACAATTCAGCAAGAGTTAGAGCCAAAATTCCTCCACTGGGATATCAGTGACTCATTAGCAGTTTCAGCAAAGGAGAAAGATAAAATAAGCTTTTCTAAACTTATTTGTGTTGTCTCTGTCTCACATTAAAATTAATTTGCTCATCTAAAATATTTAAGTGTGACAAAAAAACAGCAACAACCCCCCCCACCTCCCATATCAAAACCAGAAGAAATCTGTAAGATAGAAAGTACTTTTCCTTCCCAGAACTGTAATAATTGAAGTCTCTCAGTTCAAATACAACGGTGTAGTTCAAACAGAATGCAGCTCTGTCTCTTCTGCCGTCATAACTTTTGCTTGACACCGACATCTCCTTTCTGACTCATCCCCTCAGCTCTCAAGAGCATCGTGGTGAAGCCCCTTTAAAAATTCGCTCCACTTATTTTACCTTTTCCCAGTTCTGAATTCTGCTTTCTCCAATCACACCGCACACCATGCCTCTCTTTTACCAAAGGTTTAGTCTTTGTTTAACGTGGATCCAATTTACATAATTCATTTGTCACATTAAAAATGAATGTGTGACTTTTTTTCTGAAAGAAAAATATTGTAAATTATACAGAGCCATCGAGTCTTGGGAGATGGAGTACTTCATATGTGCAGGGAACACCAGACTGCAGTAGAGCTGAGCCCTGCAAACCTACATGATGGCCCCTGACTGTTTTTGTAAGTGATAGAGAAGACTAGCAATTAACTCCCTGGGAGGTACAGCGTTTGGAAAATGTACTTGTCTCCTTACAGATTTCTACCTTTTTGCTTCTTTGTCACATTTAAATGTTTCAAACCACAAAAAAAAAAGACAAAGAAAACCGAAGTAAATGCAAGAAACGGTTTTCAAATGGTTTTTGATTATTAAGTGAATAAAAGCCATCCAAGACAAAATGGAATTGCTCCCTAAGTCAAATAATTGGCTGTTCATCCACGGCAGCAATAACTTGCGATCAAGTGTTTGCAATCATTGCCAGAGAATAAATATATATTGTCCATTACTGTGAGAGAGTTTTGGCCGACTCTTCTTTGCTTTTATTTTAGCCACACTAAAATAAAAGTGGGGCTAAAACAGGTTTTTTGATCACAAAAAAACTGTCGTCAGCATTTTCTTTTTTCCTGAAAAGTCTTGGAGATGAAGATGTTTTTAGGAAAATCTAAGACTTTTGGGTGTTTTTTTTTTTTTTTTAAACTAGGAGGGGTTTTTGTCCTGGAAATCTGACATAGATGCTATTTTGCCTGGTCATTCTCTCTTCGTTGAACAATTAGCAAAACAGAGGCTAGTTTCCCTATTAATAAATAAAACTTATTTAAAGAACAAATACTGTATTTACTCAGGTTACATTTGTTTGATATTTAAATTTGTTGGATTGTAGTGAAGTAAAGAGGGATGTATTTTTTTTCATTGCACTGTAATTGTATGTGTGATGCTTCGATTTCAGATAAACAATACAAAAGAGGTGAGCCATCTACCGCTGCTCCTCTAAGCTTCACGTTCCCCTTACTTTTGGGCGGCTGTTTTGGATCACGGCAGTGCCGTTTTCACTCAAGGTGTCAAAGAGGGGTAATTTTTTTTTAACACAAAACCTGTTAGCTACGCAGCAGACCTTGTTCATCTCCTTTAATAACCTGAGGTGGATGCAAGTGAGACTGACATAAGCCTGTGTTTCTATCTGTTATTGTCTGTGGCTGCGAGCATTTGCCACAGCACGCGTGTGTTTTTAGACGCAGGGAGTAAAGCCAACGTTCGTGCCAGGGATGTGAATCAAGCGTGCAGGGGTGTGTGTATGTGTGTGTTCTCAGCTGATGGCTGCTATCAGTGTTTGTTTGGGGTGAAATACGCTGTCTCCGAGGGTGTTAGCGGGGGTCATCTAAACCGGATCTCCAGCAGAATCACTTGAGAGGCAGAGCCATAATCTGTGGCTGGCTTTGTGCTCTCAGATTAAAGTGATGTTTTGAACCTTTCTCACGGCCACAATATGCTTTCGCCTCCCCTCCCTGCCACTCAGTAAGCGTATGTGACAGTAAACCCACAAGGCCGGGTTCATGAAAAGGACACCTTCATCGCAATTTAAGAAACGGGGAGCTTTAGCCCATTATCTGAGACGACACACGCATGTTCTATTCATCAATTAATTTGCCATCAGCGTGGTGTAGCTGTAGCGTATCTTCTCCAACTGTTTGAGGGGAAACAGCTGCTAATCCTAATCCCCCCTCATTCTCCTCCCCCCCTTGGGATTCTGTCAAATCAGAGGCCCTTTAAAAAGCTCTGGCTGGCTGGTTTCAGGGCTGGCTGAGTAGCTTGCTGACTGGCAGGCTCTAAATGAGAGGATGGACCATACTTACCCACTGCCGTGACTGACATCCACTAGGCCTCCAGAAAGTATGTCGCTTGTTTGTACAAGTATGCACATACGCACACCAGGAATTTCCACTGCTTCTCCAAAGCCACAGTCCAGTATTTTGGGGAAAAAAAGAAGGAAAAAAAAGGCTAAAAAGGCTTTACTGATAAACATTTGTAGATGAAAAGTTTACAGGTATGTCAGACAGTTTAAATAAATGCATACCATTCTCTGAAGCAGATTTGAGGCAAACAAAAAATCTTTTGGTTTACATACGATGTTTGTTGCTGGAGACGTTTGGGGAAAAAACAACTATTAATAGTCTGAGATGAAAACCCCAGATATTACCAGGAAAAAGAATTACAGCCGGTGCTATGTGTGGCTACCACTCTCTCATCCAAAGCAACCAATTAAGGGAAAAGTTTCTTGTTGGTTAGTTTTGAGTAAACAAGGTAGTAAAACTGACAAGCTGTCACAAACTACAAATCTGCTTTTACTGACTTTCGGTCCAAAAGAGTTATGTGAATACTTTTGTTTTAGCCTATCATAACATAATAATAGAAACAACACTGACGGGCAAAGTTGAAGGAAGTTAAAGTGGAATTTAGGAACCTGATGTTTTTATGCTTTGATTACTCCTTATTCACCAGATGAATTGGAATTGGTTCTTATCAGCCTTAGCACAAACATGGCAGTAAAACCTGCCACAAAATTTACTGATACTTCCAGTTATTTATGTTTTTTTTTAAAATTTTGCATAAGTAGTACTAATGAACTTAAGTTTTGAGCTTTTTTTTATTATTTTTTCTTCTCTACTGTTGACCAGTACAGATCTAAATTAATTTTTTGATAACTCTGTAAATATAGCATAAACACCTAGCAGAAAAACACAAGCACTCTATATTCACTCTACTTAGCAAAAAGGCAAGGTTACATTAATTAGCAACAAAAAACATAAATAAACTGCAATAGCTCAGAAACTATGATATATTTTACAGATTTCCTATCCAACATTATGAGAGAGGTTTCTTGTTAGCGTCACTGAGCATAAACACCTAGTTAGCCACCTTAAGAACAAAGGTGATGGAGAATGTATAGCTTTTTTTTTTTTTTCCTGTTGATCAAATACTACCTATTTAAGATATCTAGCATAAAACAAAAGTATCATTTTCAAATGATAACTTAATTTAATAAGAATGATAAACCATTTCTGCCCCATGTGAAAAATGAATTGCCCGCTAAACCTAATAATTGGTTACACTATCCTTAACAGCAACAACTGTCAAAAAGCTTGTGTTATTTCTGATAATGCATATGATGCATTACTTAGGAATAATGTTGGCCCTATCGTCTTTGCAGGACTGCTGCAAAGCCACATCAGAGGCTTTAAACAGTCCTACAATAACAGTCAGCTCATGGTCATGTCATAGTTAATTAATTAATTTAAGCCTAGACTTTGACTACAACATTTTGAAACCTTCATATTTTTTGCTTGTTTTTTGTTTGGGGCTATTCAAGGGTTGCCTCATTGGTGTGCAATGAGTGACTTCTTGCTGCATAATTCAAGTGTGGGTCAATGTAAGCGGACAAAAAGCAAAGTAGCCCCAGACCATCCTGCCATCTCCACCGACTTTTGGTATGAATATTTATTTTTGTGTGAAATTGTTAGTTTTATTTCACAGAGCACAAATATCTTCCAAAAAGTTACATGATGGCAACTCATTGAGCCATTGATGCACTCTAGTGTTTGGCTGGATTCCCCCTTTTCCTACTGACAGAAATGACTGATTTTGTGTCTTCTATCTTCTTGAATTTCCATTTTGCTATAATGTCTATGTTGAATGAAAAAGTCAAAACTCAAACGCAATAAAATGAATCAACACAAAATTAAGAAAGGATCGCTTAATTTTGCTCACAACAATTATTTAAATACCTGAACAAAGGTTTCAGCAGTTAAAAGTACTGATATTTTACATCAAAAGGTGACATCCTTTCCACAAAATCTCCAACCTAACAATTACATTTCTATTTATTTATATTTTAAATTTAGTTTATACATTTTAGGCAAACTAAACAGGCTGACCAATAAAAATGACAAGTTTTGAACTTCCTCCTTTTGCGTTATATCTGGATAAACTGAACTCTCTGGTATGAGGCCAATATCCTGTCTCACTCTTTCTAAAGCAACACTGAAAAAAGAAAAAGACTTGACACATTCCTTCTGTTTCAAATGAGAAGTGAAACTCATAAGCAATAAAACCCTACAGTAAATTGCTCACTGCAGTACACTCAGGGGTTTTGTTTCTACCGTCTTAATGGCTTCGGTGCCTAATGGCAGCTAATGTTAGCAAACTTTTGACAGATACTGTGCTGGCAAATCCCAGAATCACTGAGTGATTTTTGTATTTATTACTCTTGCGAGATGGAGGGATCTTTTTAAATCTGAAAGTTTTATGACATTATCTTAATGAAAGGCCCCTGCTATGTAATTTTTCAACTGAATCTGGTCGCTGTGAGTTTGTGTTTAGATTAATTGTAAGTTTTGGAAGAAATCAAGACTAATAACTTGTGTCTTTTGTAAGCCTTGTGTGGCCTCTCTGCATACTGTACTCTACTTAATGTACTCTTTGTGCAATAACAACAATATTCTTTTATTTTAAATGCTCTCACTAGCCACTTTATTAGGTACGCCTATTAACTCACATAGTAAATGAGCCAGATGTGCAGAAGATGACTCACTGAAGTACAAACCGACTATAAAAATGACTTTAAAGCTAGCTGTGAATGTATGTGTTTTGGTGCCCGATAGTCTTCTCTGAATAATTCAGAAACTTCTGATCTATGGGATTCATGCGCTCTGGTTTTACATTGGCAACAAAATATTCAAAATGCCTTCTCTGTATTCACATGTCAAACCTTATAGCAGATGAGCTACAGCAGCAGACAACCGCGCTGAGTGCCTCTTACGCAAGAGGCAAAAGACGCAACTCTTTCCTATCCTAGGGAAAGACTTGGGTGTGGATTAAAGGACGAATCAATCCGGTCGGCATCAACGTTTCAGGCTGGTGTTGGTGGTGAAATGATGTAGGGTTTATTTCTGGGCTCTGTTTGCATCAAATGAGCATTATTTAAATGCCGCAGTACACCGCAGTCCCCAAAACAGTTAAGGGATGTTTTGGGACACAGTGTTGAATTTATGACATAAAGAATAAAGACCATTCTGAAAGCGGCCCAGCTCAGCACTAGCAAGACTTCCCTAATAAAGACTCAGATGAATGGACATGTTTTTTTTTTTTAATGGTCAAGTTAAAATTCAGTTCAGCACAACAATACCCTACAGTTTAGATGTTTTTGTTGCTGGTAAACATTTTTAAGTAAACATTTTTTGTTTGATTTATGCTAAAATATTATATCTTATTTTAACTAGAATAGAATATGTTACTATTTAAGACGGATCTTATTAAGCTTTTATTCGAAATGCTCGTGTCGAGACATCTGAGCTAATGTCAGTGACCCGAACCAGATCTTATTTACTGGCTTTGGTGATTAAAATCTTTAAAAATATATATGTGTGTATTCTCTGCGTTTATATGATTGGTATAATATATGCTGATAAACTCGGTTTAAATGACTGGAAAACCAAAGGTTTAATGCTGGCCGTCACCCCTTTTTGTGGGCGTATTGTTGGGTGTTTATTTATTACCAAATAAAACTCAGCCCCAGTAAAGCAACAGGAGCTTGAGTGAGTAAGAAATCTGATGCAATCCCTTGAACACTCCAAAAATATACCACGTTTGTGGGTTTCTTCTTTTCGTTTTTTGGCTTTGGCACATCTCGCACCCTCTAAGACCCTGAAGCAACTTCTGCTTTCTGAAACTCAGTGAGTCTGAAGTAAGTTTGACTCCAGCACAAACACTAATATCTGCCTTGTCCATCAGCCCCTTCTCACATCAGTCATTTCAGATAATGATTCTCAGCTGAGCGCGGCAGAGACTTGAAGGCTCAGCGGGGAGCATCAGCCGACGCGCTCGCGTCTTCCTCCCTTGTTCTTGGTATAAAGGGGATGAGGAGGACGCGGGTAACTATCAGTTATCAGCAGAGGATTAGGGACTGTCATCAGCAGCCATATGCCTCACATTACCCTCGTCATGACACTAGATGGAGAGAGGGGAAAAAAACGGAGGGATAGGCGTTGAAGAGGAGGAGGAGGCTCGAGGGAAGGATTACGTTGGGCTCTAAAATTTCAGGGTAAAAAGTCAGGTGGAGAACAGAGCCTGTCAAAGTAAAGTCTGATAAATGTGCAGACTTTGGCATATGAACATGGATTTTCAGGTGTGCAGAAATTTCACATTGAGATACATAAAAGCCCTGCGGTGGTTGTCACAGGAGCACATGTCAGCGCTCCTGAAGGAGTGGGAGAGCCTTAGTAGCAGCGGCTGCATTTATGTAAAAACCTCAAACTGAAGCTTGATATGCTTCCGCCATGTTTTTCTTTCTTTCTTTCCCCCCCCCGCCTCTGGCACTGCATGTTGGCTTTCATTCTATACAATGGACACATATGTGCTCTTCATTGATCACACAGAAAGTGTTTGGACGTGTGTGTATGTTGAAGAAGAGGAGGGGTCAACAGAACAGGAATTGTTTCCATGTGCGCCTCTCTTACAGAGACTGACAAAACAAAGTTGGCATCGCCGTGTCAACAAAAACTCTCCGTCCCACATAAAAAAAAGAAGAAAAAAAAAGAGAGAGAGAGAGGGAGAGATGGAGAGCTGGTGTGACTCATTAGGTGACTCAGGTCTTGACAGGAAAAAATATCATGAAAACATTTACCGTACAATCATTAAGTGTGGGTCCAACTCATGACGAGAAGAACTTTGATGGATTTCCATCAGCTTCGTGGCGTCGCCAGCTAAGCTGACTCGACACACAGCTTTGTGTTTCCAAACATCTCCTCCTCCTCCTGCCCAGTTCCACTTCCTCATTGCGCCGCGGTTCCCATGCACCATCGATGGCAGCCTATCTCTGTCAATTCACACACAAAAAGAGAAACTACACAGGTTTTGAGCAAGCAGACAGTCTATGTCTAAATTTGCTCTATAACGACATCTTTAGCTATCTTCTCGGTTATACTTCGCAACAAAGGAACTTCTTGCCCAGATTCATTAAAAGCAACTCTTATTTCTGAATATTTCAAACTGCCTCAACGGAAGTAGAGGACTGGATTTCGTCTTTTAAGGACGAATTACATGATAATCAAAGCTACTTCTGGAAACCTCATCTCATCCAGTCTTTTAGGCTTAAGTCGACACACAATGACATATTTCTAACACCGTCATAAATCTTTTTCAAATGATTTCCCGCCTTTAATTCAACATGTATCTTATAAAATTCACTTTAAATAAACAACAACAAAAGCAAATGCCAAAGCTTTTGTTTTCTTAAGGTGAAACCGTTCTTTTGACTTGGATGTACTCTCGGATTCCAGAGCGCCTGAGGGTCTTGATTTGAGACTGACAGGCATTCTGAAGAGACTATCACTTCATCCATCAATAACCTAATTTCTGTCTGCAGAACTATAATCCCAAAGCATGTTGCTGCCACCACCGTGTTTCAGGTGTTCTTCTGGTGATTCACATTGTTTCAGTGCCAACCATATGTTTTAAAATCGTGGCTCCAGGCCCAGTTTTGCTCCATTAGACCATTAAATGTTCTCCTGTGAGGTTTTGGGAAATATTAGTCAGACCTGGATGTTTTCTTGGACGGAAAGGACTCATGTTTTGCCATCTGACTCAATAATCAAAGAAGTGGAGAAGACAGGAAATTGTAGAAGTCAACCAGTTCATTTTGTGTTACTTTTAAAAAGCCTCCCTGACCGGTTTCTGTCATTTTCAGTTTTATAGAAATGTCCATTTGGTAATGTCTCTACTATCTACTGGTCCATTCAATAAATTAAAGTATTACTGATAAACTAATTTAATCCAGGAACTTTACCAGTGGTGAGGCATATTATATAGATATGACTAAAGCATGCAAATATCAGGTTAAAAATATTACCAGCAGGACTCCAATTATCAGATTTACTATAATTTATAGCTGGTTTGAACTCCAGAAGACTAAATGCTTCAAAAGTAAATCTAACTGTGCTTAAACAAAGCATTACTTTAATGTTGAGCTCACTTACGTAACTACAGTAAATCATTTCACTTTGTTTTTTCTTTAAAAAAAAAAAAAAAAACACTTTTCCTTTAACATATTAGTTTGTGCTCCAGTTACCATGTACGGGAATCCATGTTACATGTTTACAATGGTTAAAATTTCACACTTGGGGGGTGTGTGTTCACTTTTTATGTCCACTGCGATGTTTGCCTGTCGTCTCTTGATTAAAATACACTCGCATTAGGATCGTTACGCTGGTAAGTAGGCGTGAGTTTTCCCTCGGCGGTGGCTGCAGCAGACCACCATGAAGAGGAGGAGGAGAGCAGTTAGCATGTAAAAAGATCATATGTGTGGGCACAGAGAAATGATATGCCTGTGGTCCCGCCTGGGCTCGTGTTAGTGTGTTGGAGGCAGAGCCTGACTTTATTGTTGCCCCGGTGTATATACACTGTGTGTATCTGTGAGAGTCCTGGTCCACACGTGTGGGGGTGTGCATTTCTTTTTCTTTTTTTTTTTTTCTTTTTCCACAGGCTGTCACTCGTGCTGCTGCCGAGTCTTTGGTAACTTACGGAGCCTGTGCTCGCGCTTGTGTGTGTGTGTGTAGGCTTTTGTTTAATTTCTACTTCCTGTTTTATTCTTGGCCTAATCCAAACGCAACACAGCTGGGCGGTGAGCAAGAGAAGCAGGGCTCGGGAGGGGGTAGCGGGGGTCGGTGGGGGTGGGTTGCCAGGTCCTGGTGAGTGCAGCCATGTTCTACAACTGCTACCAACAGATGGGAGGGGAAATGGGGTTACCAGCCATGGCTTAACTTCTGTTTGTAGGCCAAACTGACCCATCACCAACATCACCTCATTTGGCCATAATGCTGTACTTAAATCTCTTTGTGTTTTAGTGCGAGCGCTTCTGTTTTGCAAAGTCTGATTCGCTGACCATGAATGGGGTTTTTATGCCTGAATTATGCCTTCAAGGAGAAATAAATAGTCATATATTCTCTCCTCATTGGAAAGAAAGGCTTCATGTAGAGAGAGCAAGAGGTACACTATGTTAAAAAAATGTATTTATTTTGGGCCAACATGCAAATAGTTTATGCTCAGCACCCTCAGCATATTCTTGAAACAAGGTGGTGGCAGCATCATGCTGTGGGTATGTTTTGTTTCTTTTTCCCCAGCAATGATATAGAAACTGGACAGGATTGATGTGAAACTGAATGGAGTTAAAGACAGCTGGCGGAAAAGCGTTTTCATTTTAATGTGTTAGAATGGCCCAGAGAAAGTCCAGATGTAAATCTTAAGAATTTGTGACACTTTAAAATCACTTTTTAATGAGCTTGAGATTAAACACACACACACACACACACACACACCCACACACACACACACACACACAAAATCAGTCTCAACACACCAGACTGGAAGATAAGATCCCAATAAAATACATTAAACTGTGCTTGCTACATGAAACATCTGAAAGCTTATGACTTTGATAGATTTAGACTTTTAAGCACAAATTTATTAAGAGAATAATGTTGGGTCTGATTCAGATGAAGTCACTTAATGATTCTTTTGCTTTCTTGCTCTGTGTCAAAGCTTACAGAGATGCTCCTCTTATCTCATTTCCCTAATTGCACATACTGAAATTCCTCTGCAGCATCTCAGACCCAGGCAGCTAACAAAGTCAGAGGCAGAACGACCAGGGCAAAAACGAATAGAGAGGAAAGTGTTTGCTTTGAAGCAGGACCTCTTATCCTGGTGTTGCTTTAATATTACATGAGATATCCTTACAGGATCAGATTGTAAAAAATAAAATAAAAAAATAATGTAGTTTTAATATTTTGGTAACTAAGATAACTCCCGTGTTGTATTTCCACCAGCATCAGAAGAGCAAACAAGGAGGCACAAGATAGACAAATGGGGAGCACCAGCTTAATGGAAACTGGATCAAAAAGTAAAATAACTTTTATGAGAAAGGGCTCCATGTTTGGACGGTTTATACCAATATGTAAATTAAATGCAGGTAGTAAAAACAGAGGCTCTATTCACTTGATGGTTTACCTGTCGCAACCTGACAAAACAAAACAAAGTTGGTCCACTTTTTGAGTCCTGGTATTTAGGGGAAATGATGTGGATTTTAGAGAATTTTAGGAATTGTTCTTTCCGCTCCATTAGCTTGAAAAAACCTTGGTGATGAAGTCATTTGTCTGGGACACGAATTGAGTGAGGAAGCACTTCTTCAGAAAATGTAGATGAGCTCCACTGCATGACCTGAAAACGGTCCAGATTTCAACACAATTAAAAATTTATAGTAAAATTTGCAAGCAGACATGAAAAAAAGGCAAGATGGTAAAAAGCCAGATGAGGTCAAAGTACTGAAGTTTTTTGTCTTCTCAACCTAATAAAGACAAACATTTTTTAGGTATGCCCCACACAGGTTTGTGTAACACAGGGAATAAGAACAATTTCAACAATAACCTTCAAATGTTTTAGTTCTATTATTTTTATACCAGGGGTTAAAGCTCTGGATGCATCGGCACAACTTCACCGTGGAATCCGATTAGGCTTATCAGCAAATTCCCATTTCATCTGATAAACGTAAAAATTTATAACACATTTGAGGAAATTACTGTAGAGAAGTGACTGTGTTGCCATGGAAGTTTTGATAAACCATTAACTTTCAAGCTGCTTACGAGTCCCTTTAAAGATATACTTTGCATGCATTCAAATTAACGCAACTTGAATTTATACAAGCATTTATTCATTTGCACTATTCAAGTCATTTTTCTATAAATGCCACCGAGATGAATGATCCTCTCTTTACGTCTATAGGTTTCAGAAATTCAATAATTTAGTCCAAGTTTTACCAGTCTTACCACTTCCCCCAATCGAAAGTGAAGCTATGGAGAGTTTTCACAGAATAAATATTCAATGACTCTTGAGTGGAATAATTCGATCTGTTTTGCAATATGAACAGTGATCAAATGCTGTCCTTGAAAAGTGAAACAGCCTTTGGATTTAGGACCGAGTCAGAGATGTTGAATTAGAATCAGTACTTAAAAACAAGCAATAGAAAAGTTGTGAAAGCATACAATAATTTATCTTTGATTTGCACTTGTGCCGCCCCTTAATTTGATGGCACCCAGTGTAGGGAGCCCAATAGCAGATATCAGTAACTCACAACTGAATGAGAAACATTTTTCTATGGTCTGGGTCTCATTATGTATTTTAGAATAGCTTGTGTTTTACTTTCCCGAGATGTTCATCAGTACAACTAAAAATAAAGCGCACTTTTGTCCCATCTCATAAGACGTAACACATTTTAAAGCAGCCAGAAGTCCAGGCATGAAAGCGTCTAAAACTTGTGCTGCTGTGGAGTTTCTGTACGTGATGAGTAAGAACACTTCGCCTCTGAAACTCTGGCACATCTGCCTGTGGAGAGCAGAGGCCTCTCTCCCTCTCACTCTCCCTGAGCCCAGCACAGCACATTCATTATTAATCTACCAGTCTCACCCTCCTTCTCAGTTCAGCCAATTACAGCCGGGCCCCTGCGACTTGCTGCCTGTCTCATTTGACACTGTGTTGGTTAGCTTTGATGTCTCTATCAACTCGACCGGGCCGAGGACTGAGAGCCTTAATAGAGGCAGAGGGTGGGGTGAGGATTATGTGCCAGCAACCTCAAGGGGTGGAACGAGTTTTTTTTTCTCTCCTTTTTTAATATATAGGTTTAATTCATACTTTATTTTATCAGAAGGCTTTGGGCCATGCTTTCTCCAGGGTCTCATGCTCCCATCACGAACATGGCTGCTAATCCTGTTACTCTTTCATTGGGGTAGGCTAGCCGAGGCCTCTGCCCTCCTCTCGGGCTCGATACACTTTCCTTCCTTTCCTCCATTCCGCAAGCCTCCTGGTTTAGCATGAGGTCAAGCTTCTTTCAGCTCAAAAATATGTCAGAAAATCTGATTGAATTTTGAATTCAAACACCAGCCCCAGCACAGCTTAATAATACAGACAAAACAGGCCCTTCAGCTGAACTTTATATAACAATCCTTCTGTCAGTTCCCCACCTTGAGTCCCGACTATTTGCGGCCCTGACCTTTTAAAGCAGGAAGTTACTGTTAGCGCGCTTCGAACAGCTGCAACGACAACCTGCTTTACAGCATATTTCCCCTCGCCGGTGCTCGTTTTCCTCCCCCGACTTGTTGCACATGTTCCAACTTACCCACATTCAACAGCTTAGGCTACGCGGTCTTGGGTGGCTGTCGCTCGCAACGATCACTCGGACCGGCGATCGGTAAGCCGATCGCATCCATTTATATTAGCAGGGGAGCTGAAAGGAGGAGAGGGGGAAAAAACAAATGACAAAAACCTGCTGAGGTATTTTCTGCGCATGACTCAAACACTGGGAAGATGCATCTTAAGGCTGGATTCTGTAAGAAATGACAACATTGCATACATTTATTTGGGATGGACTCCAATTTCAATACATGCAAAAAAAATAAAAAATAAATAATGTAGTGTTAACATTATTGCAAACACTTTCCGGTCTCCCTGCTGTTTTGTGTATTATATTTTTATTATCTTAGGATAAAAAAAACATTAACAATTACATGGGATGCCTTGTTCTGCATAATTTAACGTATACACAGTGGGAACAGGAATGGCAATGCTTTAGACATCATCACAGCCTCTTTGCAAACCCCCACACCCCCCCAAGACCCTCCCCACCCCGCCCCACCCCCAACCCACTGCCTGCATGCAGTTTGCACTGCACAAAGGCCAAAAGTCACATGAGACAGCCTGCAAAGAGCACAAGAAGCATTCACAGTAAAGGAATATAAGGAAGGAGGATAGGAGGGGAGAGCAAAAGATGAGAGGAGGGAGGGGAAAAGAGGTGGGAAGGAAGGAAGGGAGGGAGGAGAAGAGAGAGGGAGTGAAACAAAGTGACTGCAGCACTGGCCTTGGTTTAGACAGGAGAAGGAGCAGCATAGTTCTAGTTCTAGTATTTCATTCCAACTTCTCCCACACTTCAACTCCCGTCTCCTGATTGTGGTACTCTTTCCATTGTCTTTGACACAAAAAAAGTTTGTTTATATATGCATGTATATATATGTATATACATATATATGTATATATATATAAACACATCTTTATAGCTACAGCACCTTTTCCCACGGGGCAACAGTGTCAATACCTCGCACATGGTACATTGCCGTGCCAAGAAGAGAAAAAAAAAAAAAAAAGAAAAAAGAAAATAATAAAAACAGAAACAATATATTGGTCAGGATATTTATCTTTTTTTTTTCCCTAAAATTGGCATTCGACATTATATTCTATTGCCGTCTGGGGGAGGGAAAGGGACAAAGGTTCTTCTTTTGAGTTTATATTCAAGTTTTCTCCTTTTTTTTTTTTTTTTTAATTCATGTGTATAATTTCTTCTTTTCCTGCTTTAAAAGAGTTCACACTTTTGTGATTTGTGTGTGTTGCTCTTCATCAAAAGGTTCATTTTCCGGATCAGAGTCAGTGGTGTCAGAGTATCGATAATGGTCTGGCTCATTGTCGCTAACGTCTGGGGTGACGGACGTCGAAGTGCTAGCCTCGGAGTTTGAAGGCTCCTCCACGGTTTTCGTAAAATACAACTTCACCTAGAAATCGAGAACAGCTCCGGTTAAACGGGTTCAATTCTCCGGTGGATTTGGCGTGCGACAAACCCAAAACGGCTCCAGTCCTTGCTTACCTTGAAGTTTGGTGAGAAGTAGCGGTTGGCTTTGTCTTTGTTAGCCTTGTCTAAATCGTTCTTTGTGAGCGTCAGGATGAGGTAGTCCCTGTCGCCTTCCCTGCAGCCGTCCCTGGTCTCGGCACCCTGCGGCTGGGCCTGAACCTGGACCTGGACCTGGCCTTGGACCTGGCTGTGCCCCTGGACCTGGCCGTGCCCCTGGACCTGGCCGTGCCCCTGGACCTGGCCGTGCCCCTGGCCCTGGCTCGGCGCTGCTTGCTGGCTCTCCACGTTGTTCACCGCCCCGTTCTCCATCTTTTCCCCGCTCTCATCTGGTCCAGGAATGAAGAATGTGTTCACCCAGAAGTGGAACATTTTGTCCTGACGGAAGAGAAAGACAGCAAGAAGAAACTGGTGAGCCAAAAGGATTTTGGACAGATTTAGGGAGAAAGTGGTCAGAGACTGGAATCAGAAGGTTTTTGGCTTCTCTGGTTGGTCGGAAAGCAAAAAACCAACCAGTGAACACAGCCTACGTAACCACCGCCGGTTCTCTAGTATTCAAGTTGTTATTCGGAGCCAAGATCAGCAGTTTTGATTGCAACAACTCATACCAAACTGGGGAAAACTAATTTGACAACTAACCAGGAAAAAACTTCAGCAGATACCAGGCGGTCTGAACCTTTTACAGAAGTCTTACTCCTTTTCATCTTTTTTCAGCTTTACCACAGAATGTGGCAGATTTGAAAATCAGGAGTTAAGGATATATATTCTCTGGTGACAGTTTCACAAATCAAACTGCACAATAAAAGTGAGCACAGAATAATTCAGACCAAGTCTGACCTGTCTATATAAAGCTATCTCCAATTTGTATTTAAATGCCAAAACTGGGAGGTACGCAACTGCAGTCCAGGTTCCCTAAATACTAGAGATGCACAATATGTCAGTATCAACATCTTTATTGGCCAATATTAGTTTGTTTTTTTTAACACCGTATCACTCTGAAACCGATACGGGCCGATATTAGCATGTTTACATCCATGAAGTTTGTGCTTCAGGTGTTGAATTTGTTCAGTCATGTGACAGTGATGCTTCAAAGAATTATGGGGTGTTTTATCTGTCAAAAACGAAGAATATAAACAAGTTATCAGCCATTAGAGTACTTTTAAAATTGGATATCAATATTGGGACAAATATTCATATTGCTTCATCCCTACGAAATAGACCTTCAGCGAAGGCTAAGAGGAAGCTCTGAAGCAAAAGGTAAGTTTAGCAACGTTAGCAACTAACTTTCAGGCAGTTGCTGTAAGGTTGCAAAACTGTGATGGAAGGTTAATTGATACTTAAGACTAGTCTGCCAATCTGACTATTAGTTACCAGCTGACTGTCATACATCCTGAAAACTCAAGAATATCTTCCCGTCTCACTTAAAAATGAAGCTTCAACTAGACAGAGCTTTAAAAAAAAACATAGATCACTTTGAGATATGGGGTTTTAATATTCTTCTTGCTGTCTTACCGACCACATTAAATGATAATTATGGATCCTAAAGACAAAATAAAATGTCAAATCCTAACGATTCAGTTTTAAAAGGGTAAAACTCTGTTTTCCAGCTCTCACACACCATTTAGTATGTTACCGTAACAACTGTTGAGGCTCACAACAGGAAGGCTACAAATCAATATTCTGAACGGTGTATTACTAAAAGAGCAATCGGTTAAAGCTTAAGAGCTGGAAATTGGCCACTAATCTTGGTTTTTAATGAATTCGCTCTTTATGTTTCTTATTGTCAATAAATCCAAATGTTTTACAGAAAGCCAAAAGGAGAGAGTTGATGAAGCTTTGTGTAAGTACAATACACAACACCCCCGCCCCAACAGCAAACTAACCTTCTTCATCATCTTATTTTGTTTGTGGAAGAACTCCACTTTGATGTCGCCACAGACGGGCAGCGGCTGGGGGAATTCGAATATCATGTGCTTGTCCTCCCTTCTGGTGTGAGCCGGGTTCGACGTGTGAATCTTCACTTTGAGTTGGTATACGACAAACTGCGGATCTGCGGAAAGAGCGGTGATGTTGCCAGAGGGTTGAGGGGGCAAGATATATGATGGGAAAATTAGAAGACGAAAAAAAATAGATAAATTGAGACAAAGCAACAAGAGGTTATGATGTGAGAGATGAGGGAGGGGAAGGGAGGGAGAAGCAGGGAGTGAATCAGGACAGCAGACAGGACATCACCACTGTTATTACACAAGCTGGACAAAAGACACAGCACACCACCACCTCCCCCCCACCACGTGAGTCCCAAAAGTGACAGTTTAATGTAAAAAATAATAATAAAAAGAAAAAAAACTAGAGGAGAAAAGGTAAGTAACAGACCACAAAGAGCCAGAATAAGAGACATGGAACCCTATTCTGATGGTTTAGTTTTAGACGAGCGCAACACTTTGCACTTTGACCAATTTTGACCCTCTCCGGTTCCTGTCAGGGTGGGGGGGTGGTGCTGGAGATGATTTTATTTTTTATCTTCTTCATTTTATTTTACTTTTTATGCGTCTCTTGAAGCTCTATTCTATCCCTGCCAGGCAACATGTCTACCTTAGACTGCTCCGGCCTGGTGCGTCCCTGGGGCCGTATCAAAGCAAATGAGTGAAATAATAATAATGGATGAAAGGCTCATTTACCCCAATGCCAATTCCCTTTCTTGAAGCCCTGAGGGGTCGGCTCGCTCCTGTTTTTAACGGTACTGTCCCCTTAGAGAGAAAGAAGGAAATTATCACAAGCAGGGCCTGGCTGGCTGGTCAGGGGCTTCACAGCACAGCAGGCATAAACACAAGAGCTCCACACAAATATTCACATGTTTGCATCAGGGAAACCATTCCTAAACATACAAAGTGTGCAGCTTCACAGGAATGTGTGTGTCTTACAGTTCTGAAAAGACGTCAATCAGGGTGAGATACACAAAAGGGGAAGCAACAAAAGGGGGAACTTCGTATAATTGCAATAAAACAACTACTAAAAAAAAAAAAAAAATTAATCATTAAATGCGCCTTTGGTGAGCTATCTATAACAAGATTATCAAAACTTTGTTCGCTAGAGGGCGGAGGAAAATAAACTCCTGCACGTTTAAGGAGATGGCTCAGAATAGGGCTTCGGTTTTAAAAGTAAAAGGAGAATAAAGCAGGAAAGAGAAGGATTAATGAAGTCAGGGCAGAAGAGCAGGTTCCGGCGCTAAGGCAAGAAAGCCACAAACATGAAGGAGGAAGAGCGGCTTTATTCTGACCAGCAGCTTGAAAACAGACAAATTTAGACACAAGAGCAGCTCAGCATCGAGTGACTCACACACACTTTTGAGCACAGAGGCTGAATTATTTCATTGTTTCTATAAACATCCTCAAGAGCATGGAGTGTCACTAAACAGCACAACAACAACAAAAAAAAAACACAACTAAATAAATAATAAGCGTTAGGAGGCGTTTGACTTGGTGGCTGAAACAGGCGAGTGTAAACGTTGGTGTAGACACGACGTTTTACAACGGGCATATCACTCTGGGCTCAGAGCAAACACGCAATGATGTGTCAATACAGATAACTGCCACAAACTGATAACTAAGTTATTAAGACCCGTGTGGTCGGCTATTGTATGCAAAACTAAATTGCAGACAAAAACGTTTTTTTATTCCTCTTCCAACTTTGAGCGACTTCCTGGTCGACTTTACTGGAGTAAAACTTGACTGAATCGCTCAGGTGAAAGCCTCGTTTAATTGTGAGCGCCGGCGTTTACTTCCCTAGTGCCGTGATTAAACGGTGGATGCGCCAATTCCTCCTACGACCGAGCATAGAAAGCCAAAAGACAAGAACACAGGTAGGCATTGGCTGCTATGAGAACATTTTTCTATTATTTAAAATAAATTTTAAAAAATAACTTGAATTAATTAGTGCAAATGAATTAAAAGAAAAAAGCAACAATTATTTATACTGCAGCAAAATTATTAGGACAGATTATTTTTAAATAAAAAGTATTGACAATATTTATTACCATCAGATCAATATTATATTTGCATTCTTCTAACTTTTGCTTTTTTTTAACATAATTTAGAAAATGTGCAATTAATATTTTTACTGCAGTTTTAAAGCAAGCTTTAGTTTCCATGCCAATGCATTCTGCTGAGTGTTTTTTGCTAAATGTTTATCCAGAAAGCTTTTGTTTTTCAAGCAAGAAAGAAAAAAATGTGGCAGTCTTTGAGTAAGTTGAACGGCGGTAAGCAGCAACAAGTGTGGGAGGAGCAGCGCTGCGTTACTATAGTCTCCATACAGCCCGAGAAAACTCTGTAACACTTCCACAACGTTTCGCTGCGGAAAAGCTCTGGATCTACAGATTCTAGGCAACGTGTTGACGTTGCTTTGAACAGCAACTGAATAAACATTCAGTTGCACTTTTCTGCCAAAAGTCCAAAAACAAGGCGACCGATTTGAGCCGCAGGTGATTTCCAAAACACCGGCACACCGGACGACCGAGAAGGAGCTGCTGTCCTCCACGGCGCTACGCCGCAGCGTGGGTGAGCCCCGAGTCTGAGTCACTCTCTCCATTCTGAACAGCAGCATGCATGCCTACACCCTGGTTTGGAGCTGAATTCAAACATGAACTTGACTCACTGCAGGTGCCCCCGCTGAACATGGGGAGAGTCTCGAAGACCATCTTATGGAACAGCAGCGCCACCGGCTTGTACTCCAGCTGGTTCCTTAACAGGTAGTTGTAGTAGTACACGTATCGGCGTTGGCTCGGGATCGTCACCCCCTGCAAGACACCCGTCACGTCGACGAAAATGTGGAGTTAGACGCTGACGACATGTTCAAGCGTCACCTTTTAGGATTAAAAGGATGCTTTGGAAAACATGCAACAACATTTACTGGTGACTTTCCAAGACAGACTAAGAAGACTTAAAATTTAATTTGCTTCTCATTGGGATTTATGCTGAAATCTACACAAATTTGTAATTTTAGACAGGCAGTGAGTGTCGAATTCGCAGCTACACACGACCCAGATTATGACAGAGTTCCTGCAAACTTTCTCTTGTAAAAAAATGATGCTTCTCCAAACTCAACTTCCCAGAGTTCTCAGTCCTTCATATTCATTTTAAAGTAGAAAGAAGAACAAGAGGGAAGACAAAGCAGAACAAGGGAAGTGTAAAAGGGACAGTGCTAGGAAAGAAGGATGGATAACAGGAAGGAACAAGTAAAGACATGGGAGGGCAGAAAAAAGGAGACAAGGAAAGAAGGAAGGGAGGTTGAACACAAGGATGGAAAAATGGACACAATGCAGGAAGGGTAGAAGGAGACAAGGAAGACAAGGAAGACAAGAAAGGGTGTAAAGACACAACAAAAGGAAAGAAGCTAGGATGGAAGGACAAAAAGGAATAAAATGAACAAGGCAGAAAATAAACGAGAAAGGACTGCAGTCAACAGAAAGACAAAGGAGAAAGAAAGGAAGAATAGGGAAAGAACTATACAAGTAAGGAAGGAAAGACAAGATATGAAGGAAGGACAAAAAAAGACAGGCTGGGAAAACATTGGGAAAAAGGGAATGAAACATGGGACGTACCTTGCTCAATATTTAAATAATTGAACAAGGTACAAAATACATTAAAAGCAAATCAAATCCCACATTTTCCAGACTGAGCAATCCGTCTCCAGTCGTCCACACACACACACACCCACTCTCTCTCCCTCTTCTCCTCAGCCCTCACCTTCCTGTCCCGTGTCCTCACTTCCCCGTAGAAGTCGAGTGCATCCTGGGCCTCTGTGAACTTGCCGCGGTGGAGCAGATAGGCGCAGATCATGACCCCGGTGCGGCCCTTGCCGGCCTTGCAGTGGATGGCCGCCACGTGATTGTCGTCCTCGCTGAGCCATTGGTCCAAGTCTTCGCAAAATGGCTTAATTAGCTCCAGCTGAGGGGGGTTATGATCTTCGAAAGGATATTGCGCAACTGATGCGCGATTGGCCCACGCAGCGTCGGGAAGGAGCGAGTGGAAAACAGAAGCGGAGAGCGATGAGCATGAGAACAGTCAACCTTTTTTTTACTTTTTTTTTTTTTTTTTTAAAGCTCTTCAGTCCGACGGCGAGGAGGTAAAGCAGCCTACCTCTGCAGTTGAATTTGGCAGCATCGTAGTGTCTTTCTGCGCAGCTGAAATGGGAAGAAGCACACTGCAGTTAGCCGGCACGCGGAGGAAGTTTCTAAGTAAACACAAACTCGATGAGAGACAAACAGTACGGGGAGCACTCACAGGTTGTAGATTTTGTAATGGTTTTTATGCTTTGAATCCAAAAACCTGTTGAGAGGATAAACAGAAAATAAAACTCAATTATCTCAAAATGCTACTAATTTACCAAACAAATGTCACAAAAGAAGGTGCAAAGCATCACTCACCGTACTACGTCATCTATATTGTTTCTGTACACGCCTTCGAGTCGCTCTGCTGGAAAGCCCATAGCAATAATGTTTGGGTAGATATCTGTTCGGCACGGATTAAGGAAAAAACAAAAACAAAACAAAACACACACAGAAGATTCTTAGACAATTTCTGAACAGGAAGACGAGCGGCGGACCTTATTAAAAGTTCCAGTCAATGTCGACTTGAGGTCGTCGCTGCTCTTACGGCAGGATGGGAACGCAGAGGAACAGGGCCTTGGTCGGTGCGCACGGGGGTATATTTGCTCCTCGTGGCAGATGGCCTTGACAGTGAGAGGCGGAGAGGACGGGAGCTGCAGCGCACCTGCCCCAGCCAGGCCCATACATGTGGGTGCAGCCAGAGTCTCCGCTCCTTGACCCGACATTTATTTTTAGAGCGCGAAAGTTATATCGGGACGAGTTCAAATGCGCGGCTTATCAGTTCGGAGCCGGACTCGTTTGAATATCTGTGAGAGCACTATGACGTCACGCAGGTATATGGAGAGAAGAAGAAGAAGCAGCATGTTTTGTGTAACGACTGGAAGGTTGCAGCACAGCAACTTGTGGATGTCGTCATGTTGCAGTGGTAAAAAAAAAAAAAAAAAAAGTCAGTTGCCATGTGTGTATATGTGCTTTCGAACCTCGACTGCTACGCCTACCTGCAACTGAAATCTGCTCGTTGCCATAAGATGCATGAATTCACACTGTAACCACTAACTAAAAAGCGCGCCATTTCTTACTCTCTCCAAGCCGAGGTGTCAAAATAAAAATAAAAAATTCAAATTTGATCTTTGGTTTACAAGCCGGTCAGAGAAATTATACACACACCTGATGGATTTTACACAATAAGCTTCACACAGACGAGTACCTGCACATGCAAAAACACAAGGACAACCCTTTTCATGGTACGCTCGGCACGTACACATGGTTCATTGTTCAATCAGCAGACCTGCAGCGAGCCGGAGTCCAGAACGGGAACTCACAGTCAACCGTAAGACGAACAAAAGATTCAAATTCCTCCATCTGGAACAAACCATAGTAATTTTAATATTTCCAGTAGCAGCCATACCGAGCTAACCGTGGATGAGGAAAAAAGAAAAATCTGTTGGAAGTAAACATAGAGTCGTATACGATTTTTATAAAGTTGTGTAAAAATGCCACATCTTCACAGTACTTGTTAAAAACACCAAAATAGAAAAGTAAGTAAGGTTGAAAAACCGACTCTTTCCCCTACGGCTGCAAGAAATATGACCGTATACTACTTTAATTCTGATACATAAACTCCAAATAAAATTGCTCATTGCAACACCATCAGAGCTTTTTGTCATTCTGCTTTCTGCAGAGTAACAACACCTGCAGCTAATACAAGCTAATATGTGTCAGGCTATCTGCCAGGGTAGCCACCCCGCAGTCAGCGGCTTAACACACATGTTGACTGAGGTTTGACAGAGGTTTCAAAACAGCGTTACCTTAATGGCGGTGGGTAGTTTCCACCCCGTGACAGTCTGCTTTTGGTTTCCAGAAATACATCATTCAGACGAATTTACCCTTGTTGTTAGCGAGGAAAAAAAAAAAAGTAGAGCAGCCACATTTCAGTCAGCTGATCGCCAGTGCACAGCCAGACAAAATTCTGGTCACTACTTCTTTTTACATCTCACTCAGCTCTGTGATGATGTGATCAAATTTGAGCAGTTTTGAAACGGCCCTCTTTCAAAACCTTGATAATTTACAACCAATAATCAGCCCATGCCTGCTTATGATCAGTGGCAGTTTTTGATATGGGCGGTCGCCCAGGGCGGCAGAAAGGGTAGGGTGCCCACGAATGAGAAAATAGAATATACTTCATCTGTTTTGCATTGAGCAAGACTGCTACTACTTATACACATTTGCACTGGAGTAAATTTCCCTTGCTTGCTGCTGAGTACTGGGAGACTAAGTTATCAGTTTTCTGCTAAAAATAAAAAAATAATAATAATAAAAATCTGATAATTACTCACATTTTAATAAGCTGAGTGGTAAGGAGGGGATGGGGTGAAGGGGGGGGCTTGATAACCAGGACATCATTACTGTTAGAACCACCTCTGCTTGTGATGTTCGCATACTTCAAATCTATTTCCATATTTCCATAAAGAGCAACAAAGACATCTATCTGTTGATATGCCATAATCTTGTACATTAATGCCACAAAGACCTAATTAAAATCCGAATTCTGCTTCTTCTTTTTTTAACCCAGTTAATGGGCTACTCAAGCCTTCAATGCAAGAAAGAAAGAAAAAAAGTAATTCCCAGGAGAGCCTCAGTCCAAGGCGTGGGGTGGGGGGCTTGGTTTCTGCAGCTGGGAAGAAATGCATACACAGGACCCCAATGTAAGCTCCAATAAAAAAAAAAAAAAAAAAATCTGCTGCTTTAGGCACGCCTTTTCTTTAAAGCCAGCCTTGCCTGAGCTCTATGCATACACCAAATCCACAACTTCCAGCAAAGAAGTCGAGGAGGGGTGGGTGAAGGGAGAGTTGGAAGCACGGAGCGCTAAGAGGGAGGAGGTGGGGAGGACAGGAAAGGGGGCAAAGCACAAGGAGGAAGAGTTGGAGTAGGAGTAGCAAAAGAAAAAGAGCAAAAAAAAGGAGAGGTGGTGGGTTGAGAAGACCAGAGAGAGAGATAGAGGGAGAAAGAGGGAGAGAGCACTCAGACAGCAACGCTGATACAAGATCACCGGCAACTCTATTTTAAGGGCAATTCCCAGAACTGTGATACTGCATTACATAACTGCAGAGAGAGCCCGTATTGTTTTTAGACGCCATGCCAGAAATGATAAAACGAAGCAACTTGAAAGTGCCCACATCTAAACAAAGGGGGGGGGGTAGACCTCAAGCAAAAGATAGATGTCCCTTTTTGAGCATCAGGGGTTCCGCCCCCTCGTTTTAACACCTGCATCAGGGCGCAGAGAGCCACACCGCAGCGTCCCGTCAACCCTGAAAGACACAACATTAGATTTACCACATTATGAAACCAGGTGATAAAACATCTGACCCGATGCAGCAACGTATGGCAACACAGACGTCACATGGCCGACGGCACGGCCACGCAGCTGAATCAAGGTACAAAGAAATCTAATTTCCCCTCACACAAAAAACTGGAAATACACTCAAGATTTGGCCAATTTCCCCTTTATGAAAGGCAGGTCAAATACTGAGAAAGAGATGAGATTTTTATTTCTTTTCTGTCTATTAAATGCATCAAAACTGAGAAGTTGGCATCACAAGAGCATGTCTTTTGAGGCACTTTTTTTTGAGTTGAAGTTAAATCAGATGAATGCTTTGAAGGATACATGGGGAATCATCTTATAATTCCTTAAGTTACCGTTAGATTCAAACCTACTCGGCCAAAGAACCTACTGCACAGTTTAATGGTTCTTATGGGAGGGAAATAAATAAATAAATAAAATGCAACTGGCAGGTGAGACCTCACAAAACTCAACATCAACCATGGAAACCCTGATCAGTGCATCTCTAATAAAAGCTTGCATCGGTCCTGTGTTCGAGCTAACGACACAATGATGACTTCAACAGCACAGTATGTCCTTAAAAACTGGGGCTTGTTAATTTTTCATCTCTTGCAGCCCTGTTGGCTGCATGAGGCTTTCGTTTTGTGTTGTTTTTTTCACCTGAATTTGCCCACACACACTTTTCTGGATGCATTACAGCATCAGATTAAAACAAAAACAACACTCTCTCCCTCTCCCAAGAGGATCAAAACAATAAAATTGACCTACATCTTTACAATGATAATTATAATAAACTTAAATCTGTTTTCTTTTTTTTTTTAAAAAAACAACAACAAAAAACAGATGTGTTTAGCTGCTGCCATCATCAGCTCACAAATAGCCCAATCTCATCAGGCCTACAGTTTAATAATAGCCTGCTCTCTGCAATGTCAGACATTGAATTATGAATCTAATTGGCAACACTGTACCAGATCAGCTGTTAATCTAGTTTAATCACCAACCAAATAAACAGGAGGGCCATCTTAAACAGCAACAGGGAACCAGACCAACTACAATAAATTGTTATTTAAGACATGACTCCTTAAAGGACCAGGTGAAAATATGCATGTGATATTTTGTTTGTTTGCTTTTTTAAGGAATGGATCGTGATTTTTGAACTCTTTCAGACAGACTAACTACTCATTTAGTGCAACCCCGCCATAATAAACCAGAAGAACAAGTAATTCAAAAGATGCATGCATTCTGCAACTGATACCAACTGCCTTGAGCGTCCAATGATGAGTTGATAAAACGATTAAACACCAATAATAATAATAATAATATTCTGACAAAATTAAAACTCAGCTTATTGCTGGGCAAACTGGTGTTCCAAATAATAATAACAATAATAATAATAATAATAATAATAATAATAATAAGCCCTGTGGGGATTACAACACATGCACAACAGTCTTGGTAAAAAAAAAAAAAAAAAAAAAAGGGTGGGGGGACAATTTCCGAGTTAAATATTCTTGTGACATTTCTGCCTTGCTGCTTTGACAGATCCAGCGTCTTTCAAACATGCTGGCTGACAGCAGAGCAACTAGCCGACAGCTAACGAGGGTAGCAAGGAAGCTCACCAACCTCACGTTCCTCTGCTGACGTTTCTGGCCCCGTTTCTGCAAATAAATGCAACAAAGCCCCGCTGCAAAGCAATGCAAAGGAACACCGCAGAGAACATGGAAGGATACACGTTAAGTCCAAGTCGAAACCGTCCTCCTGGTATCTCCTTTTGTTCCGACTGACCATTTCTTTTATAATCGCAGCCATTGTAGCAGGTGATAAGAGAGTCTATATGGGGGGTGCAGGAGGGGGCGAGGAGGGGGTTGAAACAGGTTTATTTAGTATTCTGCGTCTGGTCGCTAACGTCGCAGTCGGTCCTCCTGGTTGCTGGCTGCTGAATTTTGCAGGTCCTCGCACGGAGCAGTGGCTGTCGGTGGGATTAGAAAGGCTTCCTCTGGACCATAAAGACGGGCCTTGCTCCGCTCCTCGGCGCAGGCCCGACTTTCCCAATCCTGCGATTCGTCGTACAAGCGCTCCCGGATAAAATACATGCAGTTATCCTCGGGTGAAACTTGTAAGCTTTCCGACGCGTTCCGGGCGATGAGGTTAGAGAACTCACCGGCTCTCAAAACCAGTATCCAGTCACTGAGACGTAGCCAGCTAGCGCGGCTAATGCTACCTCCTTTTTCGATCCAAAAACCTCCTAACGATTCAACATTGTCATCGACTGATTGCCAAGAACACATTTGAGAAAAAAAAAAAAAAAAGTGACAGGCTCCACCTCAGATGTATATAGACTATACAACGATCAGAAATCCGCCCGTACTGATTTGACAGTTTCGTCCCGGGGAATCATCTTCTTTTCTCGCTCCAGCTGAACTCTCAGGCTCCCATCATGGCCTCCAACCGAAGGAAAAAAAGAAGCTAGAGCAGGCTAGGATTTTACAACATGTACTCTGCCGCCGCCACGATATAGTCCCAACGAATAATTAAACCTCAGTCAGCCTAACGTCACCAAGTGTTGATTTAAATAATATTATCAGTCTCTGTTAACTAACTATTTACATCTGCAAAGTAAAAATACTGTCAAAGAGTTATTTCTTTGTGCGTCTGGCGGAAGGATAAAAGTGTGTCCTAATCGCTCCCTTCTGTCAAAATGGTCACGTGTGAGTGTAATTAGGGAAGTTTCCAACAAAATGTCACTTCTTGCGGTTTTAACTGTCATTTTACACTATAGAAATATGTCATTGTAGCTGTTCAGTCAAAAAGACATCCATTGTGTTTGCACACTGTAAAACTGTTTATGTTTTTCGAGTTAATTATGCCAGGAAATGAAATTTCACACGTGCTTTTGAAAATATCTGAAATGCAGATAACTGGTAAAATGAAACTTTTACAGCAATATAGTATTACTACTACACACGTTTAAAAAAATGTTAGAACGGACTGATCTGAAATCTTGCTCAATAAAAAAAACATTTAAAAACCCTTATACCTCTCCCATGTAAGTGTCTGCCCCATCCTCTTGGTAATGATCTCATCAGACACCTGGAACCGGTGCTGATCCAACTGTTACCACTAGAGGTGACTATAACGTAATGAGTACACGCACACACACACGCACACACGTATAAGAGAATATATCATCTTGGGAGTATGTTAACAGTTTTTCTAACAATAGTAAAATGTGATTTTTTTTTTTCTTATTTCCCTTTTCCTCATTCCTGTTTAGAAATGTCTAAAGCTTTCTTTCTCAGGATTTTTGTTCTCTCTCATATCAGCAGGAGTCATTCAGATTAGTGAATACATTTCCTTGATCAGGACTAATTCGAAGAAGCCTACCCATCTATGTTCAGCATTGATTCAAATTCTTGATGTATATCTTCACTGCAACAAAAAAACAGGACACTTCATACAGAAGATATACAGTTAAAAAATAACTTGCAGTTAAGTTAACCACCCCTACTGGTAGGACTTGTGTTGATAGCACTAATCAGATCGGATTACCCCTCTGAAAAATATTTGTTTTTATAAAAATGGCACGTAAAAACTTAACTAATGCATAATTGTGCAGTTAATTTAAATATATCTGAATATAAGTAACATGTTTTTTGAAACTGAATATAGTCTTATTCAGTTTATGTATTTTTGTCATCTTACTCAATACTATCAATTGTTCAGGGTTGCTACGTGGTTGCTAAGGAAGCGGGATTGCTGGAAAGCCAATGACTCAATGCAACCAGATTGGCTTCTTTGGAAAGCTACCTTTTTTTTTTTACCACTTGGCAACTTTGATTATAGAGTTGATATCAGATATTTACATTCACTACAAAGAAAGACACAGTTTGACTGTCATTTTCCTGTGTTGCATCAGTTACAATTGCCAAAGTTATTTCTATTTGCTATGTGTCAGGATAATATGAAATGATCTTTAAAGAGAATTTGCCATTGCTTTCTTCAAACTCAAAATGTACATAAAGTACCTTGAGTAATTTGGTAAAAGGCCAGATGACGATGTTGTTTGAGTTAAATGGTGCCACACCTCTACACATAGCGCCAAGTAACACATCAAACGCACTACTTCCTTGTGTTACATCAGTCAACAAGTCTGGAAGATAATTTGGGATGGTTGCAAATGCACAATAAAGTATGCTAATGCGCAAAAGGACAATGATCTTAATTCTTGAAGACACATCCTGTGGACTCATTAAACTACGATTGATGTGTTTTGTCATCATGACCATTGTTATATTTAAAGAGAAAAAAAAGGGGGCAACCTGCAAGATGAAAACAGGGTGGAAGCACCCTTGCACCCATTTTGTCTGGGTGTTTTGTTGCTGAAAGGAATGGTGCACTTCATAAAATAAATTGAATCATGAGGAAAGAACATAATTAAATATGGAAACAATATGTCAAGACATCAGCCAAAGAAGTTAGAGCTTGCGGGTATAGTGACGTTAACATACAATTAAATTAATCGTAAAGTTTTAGTCTGTTGTTTGTCAATGCTTAAATACACATGCACATTTTCAAGTTTTTTTTTTTTTTTTTTTTTTTTTAATCAAACAGCTGAACATTCCTTTGGGCCAGAGTGTGCTATTTTTTAATAACTGCACAGCATGCCGAAATGTTGTCCTCACTGTATATTATTTTATTTCCTATTCTGTTTGCATGTAGTTTAAATTCTATAATTGTGTGAATCTACTTGCTTTGATTACCTGTCACTTTGTTGCTGTTGCAGCGTAATTTCAACAGTGTGGGCCAATAAAAGGAATTTTTATTCTAAATGTTTAACGACACAGACTCAGAAAATTTGTTGGTGGAACTAAAAAACTGTGTGAAATACTATCAGGAGGCACAGACCAGGAAGCTATTGCTTGTGGAAAGCAACTCAACATTTGACTCAGGCACTTCTGCCAAATAACGACTTCAAGATCTGAAGTCACTTTATAAAGAAAAGATGAATGAATTTAGCAAGAAAACTGCTCTGATATTTTAAGATTCCATCCGAAGATTTCACAAAGTATTGAAGATGCAGCTTAGCAGATTAATCGGTAAAGGGTGCTGATTGGAACATAAATAATGTGATATAATGTAAAGCTATGTAGGAGTAGGACTGTCTTTTAGAGTGGATACCAGTTTTCCCCATAGAGGAACACTTGAATGAGCGTATTAACAGCTTAAATGACTGGTAAAAATGATTCAGTCTGTTTGCCGAGGAGCAAGTGTTTATTTATTTAATTTTTTTTTGTGACTCTCTTTAATTTGTCCAGGCAGTGTTTTTCACAATAGCAAAAAATGAATGCAGACTCTGAAGACACCCGTGCGTTTGTCTCTTAAAGTTGCGGCTGAGTGTACTGGTCGAGTTTGCAACCTTCACCAGCAGATGGCAGCATTGCACCTTTTGCTATGCACTGGTTTGAGAATTGATTAAGCAGGAAATATTTGTGGCACCAGTTGCTCCAGTTCGAATGGACCCAAAATCCACCAAACTGCTTGTGAGAAGCAACTCGAGGCTTTTGACGGTGGTGATACTGTTTAAAGGGCAACTGTAACAAATACTGAATGTAAACTTAAGTATTTGAAGAGTTTAATTGTATCTGTTTGCCTTGCAAAGTTCGTTGTGATGTGTTGTGATTTGAGGTCAGTATGAAACACAATCTAAAATTGGGACCTAATGTGAAATACTTGTATTAAAAGAAGTGTTCTGAAGTGCTGAATCCAGTTCACAAAGTATTGCAGATGAAATTTAACAGGTGAAAGGCGTTGACAGGAAAATAGATTAAATCCAACGTAAAGCTATTTAGGAGCTTGCTAAAGTGGACAGCAGCTTTCCCCTTAGAGGAAAACCCATCTCGTAGAAATGAGCTTACCTGGCAAGTTAATTGACTGGTAAAATAATCAGTCCTTCAAGTTTGCCTAGCAGCAAGTGTTTATTTTTAAGGCGTCTGTGGCTCTCCTTAATCTGCTATAAAGGATTTAGTTAAGTCATTTACAGTCAATGCTGTGTTTCTCACAACAATTATAAATTAGATGCAGCAAAAAAAAAAAATCACTGCATTTGCATCTCAAAGCAATGCGAGGAGAGGACTGGGTGAGTTTTGAATGTTACCAATCTCTTTCCACAGTTTTGTTCATGCACCATTCTTCACCAGCAGATGGCAGCATTGCAACGCCTGCAGGTCTTGAACGTGACTCACTTCGGTCTTGTACCAACAGCGTGCACTTTGTGCAGATAAACGTCATTGCGAAGCATGTTGCATAACCCGCAGCACACAGATAATTCAAGGTTTACCTTTATGGTAAAGTACAAAACGTTCCATTATCAGGGATCTGCCGGTGATTCACAGAAACATTATTTAATGTCAAACACCCGCAGACTTCAGTCATGAATGCACAAGTCCACTTCATAATGCCTCACAAACTTGAAATAAACTACAGTTAAACACCAGCAAGAATGAAAAGTTACAGTTTCTGAATGACATGACAGGAAAAAGGCACTTTTCACATTATAAAAACAGCCATACATGTTAGACAGTTAGGCGTTGTATGCAGTGACAAAACTACATTCAGATCATAACAAATAACTTGATAAGACTCTGGTATAATAGTTAATGTTGCAAATCTAAAATCTACTTTTAAAAAAAAAATCCTTTTTCCTTCAGATACGTAAATAATAAAACAATTTCCTGTTCTTGGTACATACTTCTAAGCTTATAAAAAATAATCTCGTGTTACCTTTAATTTATTAAAATATATAGCTTAAGTTAATATGCATTTAAACACATAAAGGATTTATAAACTGTTACGCTTTTATAGGGATGTAAATATCATTTAACTTTAAGACATCAAAATAAAACCAAAAATACACAGTTGTTTATAGAAATCCATCCCAGATATAATATCCCCAGAAGGAAGGAGTGTACAATTTTCTATGCCCCAGATACGAATAAACTTTGTAATTTGAGCGTGGACTGAGAAGTGATCAGTTGTTCTTCTGAACAGAAGAGTAGTACTCCACCAACACCTTCCAGGCTTTGGGGGCCATGAAGCCGTCGGGCGGATTCTCTCCGCTCCGAGCCAGGTTCCTCATCTTGGTTCCAGAGATGAACTCGAAATCTGCATGGCTAAGAAATGAAAGAAGTAAGAATTATTAGATTAGCAATAAAAACGGAAGGATGGTTTGGCTCAGCTTAAGACAAGGTTTTGCGTTTTCCTGCAAAGTAATTCATATCTGCTCAAGATGACATTTTCTGTCGTCTGACAACCATGAACGTTTGTACGTTTGTTGAGATTTTATATGAAGGATTTCAAATACCTAAAAATGAGCCACATGTTGGATTTAGGAGTATTGGGACAGACATGAATTTACAGTTGCAGGAAAATGACCCTTAAAAGATTGCATGTGATGACACCTTTTCTATAAAGTATTGACTTAGGAAGCTGAATATAATTGCAAGTTACATTTCTAAATATATTCTTAAAACAAAATCCCAATAAAATGGATTCAATTTCAGCTCTCTTTGTGACAAAATACGGAAAAGTTCAAGGAGGTATGAATTGTTTTGAGAGGCACTGTTCAATAAAGTTAAATAATCTGTCTTTGCTCACCATTCCGGGCTGTAGAAGTCCATGGCCTTCTTGGTCTTGTTGTAAGCAGCGACTCTGAAGGGGATGATCTCCACAGATGTGAGGCCGGGGGCCATGGTGAGAACCTTTCCTCCGTGCGTGGGCTCATACATATCCTGCTTCGTCACAGGGTGAGGCATGCCGGCTGGGTCGCGGCCAACGATGTAAAAGTTCGCCCTGGCAATCATCCTGGCTCTGCAGTGCCATTGCACCTGGAAGACATCCAGACTGACAAACTCAGCCCCGACATGGATTCACCAGCGACTGGTAATATAACCTCTGGCTGAACCGTTTCTCTTCACCTCTGTGGGTCCAGCATACATCATGGGCGAGGGGAAGATGGCCACGATGGTGCTGGACGGGTCCAGGACGCCCTCCTCCAGGACGGCGGCGTGCTGCCTCATCCTCCAGCTCAGAGGTACGTCGTCGTCTTTGGTCCAGCCCCCGAGAGGGTGGAGCAGAAGGACCGGGTTTTTGTATCCCCGATCGAGGAGACGCCGTTTGGTGTCCTTCATCAGGAGGGCGTGACCGTTGTGCACTGGGTTGCGCAGCTGGAATGCAAAAATTGCATCTAAGGAAAAAACAAAAAAAAAAATATAAACATTTTAAGCATCACTAAAGCACTGCTGCACAACCTGGGAGTCAATATATTTGAAGATTATTGAGCTTATTAATAAAAGTCACAGCAATCATGCTTATCATGCTTTTTAAATGAGTCATATAGACTGTGGTCATAAATTCAGCTTTGCACTGCATGGCGGTTAGGGTTAGAGGTCTGCTTTTATGACTATAAACAAATCCAGCTAAATAAAGTAAACTCCAGAAATGCTGCTGTCACTGTGGCTTATTGCTCACTCTTATAAAGCTGTAAAAAGATGCAGTTCAACACGGTGTGGAGGTTAGAAACCATCCAGAGTCTTTGATGGTTTAAATCTTTTGTTGGATGTTTATAAAAAGGGAGAAATATAAAAGATATACAGAAATATAAGCCAAGACCAATAAAAACATACTTTCAATTGTATTATTGGGTACATTATTATATTGAACATTTTTCAGCCAGCAGTACATGCCACAGTGAATTCAAATTCAATCCAAAAATACTTTAGTGATCCCAATGGGAAATTAAATGTTGTTGCAACTCATATTAATTCAAATTCTTCAAAGAGTAGAGAAATGAGATGTTCATCTCATCGTTACTCTATGATGATGCAAAACCTCACGCATCAGAGGTGCTCATGCAGGTTTAAATTTACCATTTCCCTTTTTGATCCATTCCAATGTTTGTCTGAAAGGAGAGGGAAGAAACTTGGATTTCTAGGAATGAAAGAAGTTGAATACAAAACCTCCTACTTTTATTGGCCTGTCTAACACAGACGTGTCCTGAATATAAACTGTTCCCCTAATGACCCCGAGATGCCCGTTTATGATACCTTTCTTTAACAATGAGCTTTGGAGAGTTTTTATAGCCACCCTTATCATCTTGCATGCATTCTACTTATTAAGTATGGGCAAGTTTGATAACTTCCTTGTGTACATTTTCTGACTCTCTTCACTTGAAAGGCATGTTCTTTGGTTTTTCCCATTCTGAGGAGTGAATTAGAAAAAGAGGACTCTGTCATATCACACTTGCACTAGAAAGAAATAGGAAAATCCTTCACAGTGTCAATATTATTCTGTGTTAAACGCAACAAAATATTTTGTTTGGTGTTGACATTTTTGAAGTATACACCAAGTACACCTTCCCGTCATCTACATTCAGTTGTGAGCCTAGACTTTGCCAGTACTGGATTGATGTAAGCAGCTCACTGACTTATCCTCCAGAACAATAATTCAGACTTTCCAACCTGCTTGCATGTCTTTGAACTTCTGCTTGAGCTCCTTGGGAGTCAGACGGTACTGATCCAGTCCATCGTTCCATTTGATCCGCTCCAGCACCTCCAGGTCGCCGCCCACTAGCCAGTCACCTCCTTCCATAACCATCTGCACAATGAAAACAGATTCAAAGTAAAGCACAGCAGAACATTGACTAACCACTAACCCCTCACTAGGAGAAGGTCTCCCAGTTTGACACTGGAACTTTGAATAGTTTGAATGTTTTCTCAGTGAAAACCTTCCCAATGTCCAAACATGTGTATAATCTCTGAATACGTCATTTTAAATTACTGCTGGAGTATGTGTTCATGAGTTTGTTTTTCTGTAATAATAGACAGGCTGCATATCCGGCATATTTGCTTTGCATTACATGACTGGGAAAAGCCCTTTGCCTCCTCTAAAATGTTTCAGATCATCATATTTTAATAATACATCCTGCTCCCAAAAGGAGGCTATCATCTTTCCAATAGGGCCAGGTTGTTTTGGATAGTTTTTTTCCCTTTTGCCTTCTGATCACCTTAATGTAAGGGTGTTGCGGACACGTGGTTCCCCACTGTCTGGCACAGCGTTCCTCCTTGCGATGTGCGTAGAACTCAGGATTCCTGAGGATAGCCACACGGGAGCCCTGGTACTCCAGAGTTACGGCTGCACAGCCGTCCAGCTCCTGCTTGGTCTCAGTGCTGACAGGCAGCACGATGGGAACCGACATGTTGATGGCACCGCCTGAAACAAAGAAGAAAAATAATCCAAAAAAAAAGAACAGGTCAGCTACATAATGACCTATTCTCAGCCTCTTTATTCTGAAACCCCTAAATTAAATAAAGTGTAGTGGCCTTGGAGGTGTGTTAGTAGCAATGGGGATAAATACAGAAACCTATCAAAATAAAACAAACCCACATAAAACAAATACTCAAGACAAATAGTCACTTGTACCCAATTTTGGATAAATGTGGAACTATTCTGGGGATTATAGAGTTAAGTTGAGAACAGTTTAATGGAAATGTGGATGTATTTAAGGAAACTGTTGATAGTTATGAGGTAGAGGAAGAATTAGACTGTTCCTTATAGTGCTACACATTATGAGGAGACAAAAAAAACATTTCTATTTATGTAATGATTCATATTGTACTTATATTTTTGGCTACTTAGTGTTTCAGAACTGACTACCAATGTATTCGTATGCACATGTGAACATGCATGACTGAGGGCTGCGTTAGAGACAGTGAACATTAAGAAGATTGTCAGCGTGGTTATTTCTCACCATCCAGCAGGTTGCCAAAGTGCAAGACCTGGAGGAACTCTCTTTCCCTCATGAAGCCCTTTAGAGGACTTGCCCAGCCTTCAGCTAAGACCTGCACCCACTGTAGATCCAGCTGAGGATAGAGAACTTCAGCATTAGTCAAAGACCCAAACAGTCTGCTGAGAAAAAAAATGCTCACTCATTCTCCAAAATATCTTGAGGGCACCTAAAGGAAAGCAGCTACTGATAAAATTCAGGTGACACAAGATGCAGGTGAACTTTGTCAACAACAACAAAAAATGCCTAAGCACTGTAGATAACCACCTTGGTGATGCTGATGGTGGGCAGAGAGCTTGCGTCGGCGGCAGCAAGATGCAACCTGTTTTCCGGGACAAAGAGCTCATTCACCTCTTCTATGATCTCGCTTGGTACGATGTTCTGCAGACAGTGCAGGGAGAAAGAAGAATTGTGAATCAGCAAAAGTTTGTTTCATCACTTGAAACATTTGTAAGAATGTCTGGGGATTTTTTGTTTTCAAGAGGATCCCATGAAATGCATATTCAGCGTACGTTGTGGCATACTTATTTCTTGGTCATAAAGACGAGTTCTCAAGTGAGAAGCGCTGACGTGACTTTCATCCTTCTGTCTATCTCCCTTCTGTCCATTAAATATTTGCTTTAAAATTATTTCAGTTCAGCAGACCAACAGGCACGTATACCAAGCTAAAAAAAAAAAGTGTAATGAAATGCCCAGTATAATTTTTTTAATCTTATCTTTTTCCTACTAATAAACCATCTTGTACATGTTATCTAAATTCTTATCACACCTCGAAAGCCTGCTACATTAATAATGTAATATTAATAACAATTGTAGACTTGTTGTTTCATAGTTGCTTAACATCCTGTCCAGTTTTAAAACATTAGCAAACATCACACCTTCCTCAAGCTTTCCACTGGTATTGAGTTAACGATTGGTTCCAACATCTGATTACCTCTGACAGCGGCAAATCTCACTACCTCTCGCTCACTGCTGACAACACCAAACTTATAGCTCCATAAACACAACCTGACTTTTCGCTGACATAATTTTCAGCTTTTAAACAGGGCTAAAGTTCAGTTCAAAGGGTTTGCTCCAGAAATGTTTAGCAGGCTTTGCAATTTAAAGAGAATATGTCATTTTATCTGGTTAGTTCAATATAGCAGATAAGTCTTCCACTTTAAAATGTTAGAAAACATGAGTAAATGAGATTTTAATTGTTTTCTTTTTCTTTGTATAGCTGGTATCCATCGTTTTTTGTGTGTTCAATTGCAGTGGTACAGATCCTTCAACACTTATTGGGACTCCAGATAATTTGTAAAAAGGTCGTAGGGTCTACTTGCCATCACTCTCCTTATTCCTGGTTGGATCTCTCTACTCTGTTATTCCCTTTCACAAAACACAGGCAGGAATACTGATATCTTCATGTCTTTTGTGAAAGGGGATTAGGGAAGAGATAGAGAGAACATTTCAGGCGAAAGTAATAGTATTGTCCAAGGTCATTGTAGCACTGAGCACTGAGAAGTGACCCCCACTCTGGAGAAGTGGCTCCAACAGATACCAGGAAAAACACTGGAGATCTCAGTCCATAAGAGCTGAGATCCATTTCTGCTGGATCCTAGCAACAGCAAAGACCAGGCGACGGACCATCAGCCTCCCTGGCAGTCACCCAGGTGAAAAGGGGTAGGTAGGTAGCTGCAGTGCAGTTGTTACCTAACTAAATATCTTTCAGTGTAATCAGGGAACCGGAATAGTAACATGACTGTTTAGAAGTGATATTATTGAGATAATTCCTCACTACCAGGAGAACCAGAATAATGTTTTCTTACTGGCACATATCAAGCCAGACACTTCTTGCTTGAGGTATTGCCAAATATTTGATGTGAAGTGCACATTTCCTTGATGAATCAAGCAAACATGAATAAAGATTCACAGTTAGCATATGAATCTCCAAGGGTCTGTGATGGCTGCAGTTACAGCCACACCAGTGTTGTAACATTCAATGACACTACTACAATACTTCATAGTAAAATTATTTGTTTCTTTAAATAGGAAGAAACTAATAACTGTTTACAATGTAACAATTGGTTTTTGTTTCGAATTCTGCACATCATATAACACTGTATTCTAGAATAAGTGCGCACGTTTTAGCTTACACTGTTATATGTTTTACTTGATTTAATCTGTGTTTGTTTGAGTTAACTCAGTCCCGGCTGCTCCAGTCCTTCAGGGGAACAAAGAGGTGGAGAACGAGTGGAACAAGCCTATGAAGACTGCAGCTTGGTTCATTGCACAACTCAGCATCAAGGAGGTACTGAGTTGTTAACTGAGGTGCTGAGTTGTTAGGTTTTTGTGTCTTTTGTGTGGGTTAATCAGCCAGGATTTAACTTTGTTTTATTTAAATAGGTAGGTCTGTTTTAGTTTTTTTGTCAGTTTGGTTACTTTGACCTCTTTAATGGACCCATTTTCTATTATTTACCCAAGTTTGTGATTTGGGTTAAATTAAAAAAACAAAAACAAAAAAAAACCCACTTCAACTTGTATCTGCCTGTCCTTTTTACTGCTCGGTCCATCACAGGGTTCGTTCAGACCTGGCACTATCATCAGTTTGGATTGTGGATCAGTGCATTACCAGAAAGCTCTCTGCAGTGTAATCATAACTTTATAACCTTGGTTATAAAGTTTAAGATTGACAAATAGTATTTATACATATTTGCCAACCAAATTTATTTGATAGTAAAAACCTTACTAGATATTATAAGGTTGCTGCTTCCTTTTTAAATCTTGCCGTAATTAGACAGAGGACAGCTGCCACTGACATGTGGGGTGTTTTACTGAAGGACAGTTTGACAGATTACAACTTTGAGTGTGAAGTATTAAATCACTTTACTCTATTTTATTCTTCTAGTGTTGCCACTAATCAAGACTTCTGTTGCAATAAACTTAATAAAAAATGTTTCTCAGGTGAATGTGAACTGTGGGAATATAGTTCAAAAGACTAAACAGCAGAACTGGTTAGCCGCACAACTGGTAGATCCACTATGTATCAATCAAGGAGTTAATCTGAATATCAAGAGTGCAACACTCAACTTGCAGTGTTGTACACTGAATGCACAACACTGACACCTGATTACTCAAGTCTGAGAAGTCAGACATGAGAGCTGATTACTCAGAACAGATCATAAGGAAAACTAATGGCATTCTTACTGACAGCTCTCGCCCTTTGCATGTTGAGTTCCAGTTTCTGTCCCCTGGTTCAGACTTTTTAGTATGAAAAGTAGCAGATACAAGCACTTTTGTTTCTATAGCAATTTCTCTTTTTAATGCAGGACAAGGTCAGGGTACTCGGATTGGTAGTCGGTCGACAGTGATATACACTGCTGTATTCTTCCCATTATGTATTATGATTTATATTTTATGTCTTTTTTGGTATGTCTTATTGTTTTATTAACTTTGATAACTTTTAATTCTTATACTTGCTGTAACATCAATTGCCCATTTGGGACATGAATAAATTTGAGGGCTGGATTTTAATAATTTATGTGGCTTCTCGTGCTCAAAGCTGTTAACTTGTAACGTGATCAGCCACGTTAATGCCAGATATGAGCAGGATTTTAGTTTCACTCGTTTAACCATTTGCTTTGGTAATTTGACCCTGTTCAGAGGCCATGCATGGTCCTCATATTTTATACTTATAAATATGAGGTTTCTGTCAGGTTTTAGAGTTAAGGCAGACATTTTCCCCATAAATCTACATAGCAAACTTCTATGCTATGTATAATTTTCTGTGTATACTAAACACAGCAAATGAACAAAATCACAGTGACTCAGCAGAAAATTAAATTCCTATCTCATGGCTCTAAGAGTCTCTAGTGTTTACATATTTACTTTATCAGTAACCCATCAACCAGTAAAGAAGGGGGAAAGGCAGGAGGAAGAGGGTTGACAGTAATAATTCAAGCCATCTACTTGTAGTGCGTTCATGTATGCAGGTTTGCCTACTTCTAAGAAATAAAAATCAGCACTTGACAAATTAAAGAAACATCCACATTGTCTTTTACATATTTGGCTTCTCAGAGTTTCATTGTAACAAACATAAACCAATGTGCTACAACACCAACATTCTTACAGGATCTCATTATGTCCAGATCTATTTTCTTGACTTGCAAGTATTTACATTAGAAACAACTCCTGTAAGACCATCTGTGCAAAAATGTTCTACACAGACATACAAAGTTGTGCAAAATATTAAAATCAAACATTTGTTTATGTTTTGTTTTCGAGGAGCAAGGATTTCCTGTAATCTTTCAGACTGGTCTTGAATAGTAATTATTGTCCTAAAGTCTTGCAACATTGTTTTCTTTTAACTTTGGTTGTTCTTCTACTCCTTTTTGTTCTGTCATTGAACTTGATGACATGCAGTGAGCTTAAAAACGAAGGAAGTGAAAGAAAACAAATTATCTAAGGCCAAAATATCTATAGCAAATAGGGGGGGGAAATTGTCTAAACCTGAGACATGCTTGAAGCTTCGATTGACTTCATATAAAATTATTTTAAGCTAATGAATCAATAAACAGAAAAGAGCTCAAAACAACTTGCATTAAAATAGCAAAAATATTTAAAACTAGTAGCTAAGCCAGTCCTCCAAAGCTCTATCCAGTTGGTGTATGACTTACATAAAGGTGACACTTTTATATCTGGATTGGAACAATATATCCATGCTTGAGACTCTTATTTTGAAATACCAAAAGAAGTAGTTCTTGAGTTGGCCTGTTGTATTGAGAGTTGACTAATGAAGACTTGACTTTGACTTGTCTAACAATGCTCTGTTGACCTAATATAGGATCTAAAATCTATTTGATGCGTCATCACAGCAGGGCTTCAGTGCGCATTTTGCCTCTTTTGTATCTGAATGGTTCTTAATTTATGTGGCTTAAAAACAAAATAAACGACTTCACTACAAATGGCTAAGCGGTGAGTACAAAACCAACTTCAGAAAACCTAATGAAATACTGCCTAATTAGCTCATTCTCAAATATAGGCCAGGCAAGTTGTTAGAAAGCGAACACTACACAGGCAAGACTTTCACAAGATAACCATACAATGTACTTTGCAGGAATGTCTAAGTCAATAAAGCAAAACTAATAAGACATAAGATCTGTTTTTTTTGTTCAGCTAAATAATGAGTCTTTGGCTCTCTGCCACACCTTGTATTAATTTCACATATCCACTGTTTGTAACTGAAATACCCAATCACTCTTTTTCCTGTTTCAATGTTTTGTCAAACAAGCATTATAAAAAGGCTACCACAAAGTTCTCGTCCTTGGTTTTAAACGTACAAACATCGACCTTCCGGGGTCGTCATGACTGTCTTCATGCCTTAAATTTTTTAATTCTTTATTTTTCACACGTGCCTGACATACAGTAGTCTGTCCTTGGTTATATTTAATTTGCTTTGCGTCATCCACAAGCACCTGTTTAAACTGGGATATACATTGTTCTTGAATGTACTTATGGTGGTTCCCTGGCCACGTCCCATCTGGGAACAATGTGTGCTGACAGTAGCTTTTTTGGAGGATGAAAATGTAAGCTGATCCTGAAGGAGTACTGTACGCTATCCCAAGGTGAGTGCTCAAGATTCTTGCTCCTCCCGCCTACCTGATCCTGGAGCAGCTCCAGCAGCTGATGAATGCATTCGTTCACAGTCAGCTCTCCAGTTTTCAGAACAAGCTCTGGTGACTCTGGTCGTTCGTACTCTGAATCAATCCCAGTAAAACCTTGGAAAATATGTCAAACCACAGAAATGGTAGTTTAAGTAAACAGGGTTGTGAATATTAGCGGTAATAGATTGTAAGGCTAACATCGACAGAAAGTATTGCTAAACAGACCTTTAATCTCTCCAGCACGGGCCTTCTTGTAAAGCCCTTTCACGTCCCGACTCTCACACACTTCAAGAGGAGCATGGACAAAGACTTCCAAGAACTTTAGCCCGGCACTCTCATGCACCTTCCTCGCCTCATTACGGTCCTGTGGATGCAAAGAGCATGTAGCCTCTAATTACACTCAGTTACAAAAGTTTATTCAGTACCTATTAGTCAGAACATGCATGTGCAGAGCAATTGTTGAAATGATTTTTAATGTTGTCTGTCTGTAATAAAAATAATTCAACTTAATTGTCATTGCAATGTCACAAGTACAAGCAACGAAATGTAGTAGACCAGGCTGGATTCGAACCAGGCTCTCCCGGGTGGGGGGACATTTGCTTTAACCTCCCAGAAAGAAGATGCTTTCCAGAATGTACCTTTTACTCTACTGTCACTTTCACAAAACTTAAAGAAATAATTTCTGCAATTTTCCAATAAATGTTGTCAAAATTTTATGAAACTTTCTACGTGGAATACTTCCCCAAAGCCTACAGTTTTCCACTTCTGGACCTTCCTGAGTATTTTCAGGAAGTGAAGTTTATATATTGGGATTTATGGCGAGGTACTTTGCCAGAACCCAATGTTCCACCTTAGTACTGGAAGGTGGAGTTCTGAAATTTACCAGCACTTTGGTAAGCTCTTGTTGTTTTAAAATGTGCTTTATTAATAAATTGACTTGATTTCACTTAAAAACGTGACCTCTCAGGAAAGTACAGACTGTATTATGTATTGAGATCAGAATGTGTTCCTGGTTCGCCCTTTCTCTTTCATCAAACTTTAAGTTTAGAATAAATCTACAGGTGAGATAATGTTTTCAGCATGTGACATCGTTGCAAAATGTTCTCTGACCTTGGTGAAAGGTGAGATGAAACTGGTAATACAAACAAGTCCAGCGTCAGCAAAAAGTTTTGCCACTTCAGCCACACGTCGTATGTTTTCCTCCCGGTCCTCATCAGAAAAGCCTAAGTTCTTGTTTAGGCCGTGGCGAATGTTGTCACCGTCCAGTGAATAGCATGGAATGGCGTGGGATACAAGGTACTCTTCCAGGGCAAAACTAAGAGTCGTCTTGCCAGCGCCAGACAAACCTGATAGGGATTGTTAACAGAATGCATGTTAATTTAAAGAAAAAGAGAAAAATATAGAGCAAAAGGGAAGTCTACTCATCAATGAACCTGTGAGCCAGATGGTACAGCCTCTGAAGCCCCCCCGGGTGCCCACAACCTGCCCTCTTTTGTTCCGACTGACGTGGTGAGCCTGATAGACCACATTGGTTGACCTTGTGAGGTCCTAAAATTGAAAACCAGACACAAAGAGGAAGTTCAATTTGGTTTGGTGGATAGGAACTTTTCAACATCACATTAGGACATAAAAGTGCTGCAAGAAAAATGGAAAGGGACAGCGTTTTTCCCCAAATCTAATGCCAGTCAATCCCAGTGCAGTATTTATCCACATGGAAGTACCAGTTTAATAGCGTTTACCAGTGATCATCCATGCTCAATGACAAAGCTGAATTATTGTAGTAAGTTTGGTTTTATACGCTCAACTAGAAGATAATAATTGGCTGTCTTATAGTTTGAATACATAAAGTCGTTCCTTCTTTTCAGTGGGTGGCATAAGGAGGAACAGCTAAAAGCAGACAGGATGGAGGGAGAAAACTGAGACTGATGACACAATGTGACCAGTGTGCTGCTGTCTGCCCAGAGATGATGTGGCATGGCTCGTGCCCACCCAGTCAGGCCTGAGCACCAAGTCTCCCTTCTTTCCTACATACATGGGCCTACAAACCTTACGCCCAGGGCTCAAATAGTCTACCATACTCCACCCTGCTCCTCCCTAACAGGACCTCACTCCTCTTCTGAGGAGATTTCCTAACAGAGTCTCCTTTCACATACAAACACAGAACGGACTCTGAAAGTCCATTCCTCTGACACGTCACACATCCCAGAGTGTTCTTTCTATTAAAGGAAAAGGGAAGATTTTTCATAATGCTGATGTCATCATTATAAAAATTACTCTTTTAATTACTCTTAATCCCTGCAGTGACTAGTCACTATCTGTCTCACTTACACTGTACATAATGAAAAAATATATTTTATTGGGTGAAACTAAGAAGATGGGTTCTTATCTTCTATCCCCCCCCAGTTGTCTTTCTAGGCTTCCGTAGCAACCTTTTTTTAAAAACAGCCATAGTCAGAGTTCAAGGCATGAGGCCCAGACGAGGATATGAAGATAAATACAAACATGTTTGCACAATTATCCTATCAGTTTGGTCTTTCTTCTTCATTTTACAAATTTAGATTTTGTTGAGCAAACTGTGAAAATGACCCCGTTAATGATTCAGAAACCAAATGTGTCACAATTTCCCACGAAAAGTGACTCAGTCAGTTACAGAAGCTACAGCACAAATACAAGCTCCAATAGATTAAATATCTGTGTCAGATAAGTTTTGGAAGAAAAGTTATCCCGGCAGTATATTGAAGATCTGTGGGTTGCACATGGTGCATCAGCATGCTTTAGTTGCATCTGCATGCCTAAAAACTCAACATAAGCCATGTTCTTGAAGCAGGCAGCATTCCTGTGCACAGTTCCACAGTGGCTTCGTTCTCTCCCTTCACAAAACACCCAATGTTAGCGGTGGGCCAGACTGACATGGATATGTTCCTACTACAACTGGCCTATTCAGAGTCAAAGGCAAGGCTGTGGCCATCACACCTGGGTATACAGTGAAGGCGCACAGAGAGCGAACATCAAAGTGTTACTGTGAGGCAAAACAACACAAAGAACATTTGCAGACAGCCTATCTTTGCGATGATCAGACAGACTGCAGACAGAGCACCGGGAAAGGAGGGCAATTCCGATGTCAGTCTGCGAAGAAGTTGCTTGACGCATATTTCTTGAGTGCTGGACGTCTTTACAAGACTTATCCGCCCCTGGGACGAAGCATTTCTCCCGGTTTCCATGGAAATAAATCGTATTTACACAGATTTTTTCTCTCTCGCCGTTGTGTCTGCATATCTACTCACAGTACGAAGCTTTTTCACACTGGACATTTCGCACCACCGACGTACAGCTGGACACCAAGCTCGAACCGCTTCACGCGCAGAAAGACAGCCGCAGGGCCTGGACGGTCGGGGACTCTGCAAAGTTCTCACCACGAAACTTTTTACGGCTGCCTTTAAAACCGGAGGAGGTTTTTTAAAAACCGCTTTCAAGACACGTAGCAATCGACTGGCCCGGCCCCTGGTACCTCCCTCATGCCCCGACGTCTAATATATTTGCATAATTGGCAGCTTTGAGAGAAGGAGCTCGTGTAAAGGCGGAGAAAAGTGCCGTGATTTGACACGGTGCTGCTAGTCCAGCTGGATTGTGAAATTTACGAGCTGTTTCCTGGTCAAACAGTGGGCTCACGAGCGTCTTATTAAATTGTAGTTAGCAGCTCGTTCGCACGAAGTGAAGTTAATAAGTGATGAGGTATTTATGAATTAAAGAACAAACTAACCCCTGTAAAAGGAGGTTCTAAAAACTTTCACTTTTTAAAATGTATTTATTTATTTTTACGTCTGACAGAGTAACTAATCTGAAATTTAATTCTGCCTCACCTGGTTCAGTTCAGAAGTAGAGGACACTAGGAGTTCTCTGATGACCTGAGGGTTATAAATGGTTCATATTTACAAAGCAAATTAAAAATATATTTCAGCCTAAGACTAGTATAGAGCTACAGAAGAGAAGCAGAATTTCCGAAGCAGTAATATAACAACTCGTGCAATAAGATACATTTTCTTGGTGTTGTTCAGGACTCTTGCAGCAACTTACACTCTCTTACCCACTTTATTAGGCACACTTGTTTAATTGTTTGTTACCACAAATAGCAGCTCAGTCATCACAGCCCATAACCTCTGCATTTAGGCATGTGGTAAAGGTGACTTGCTGGAGTTCAGCTAAAGAATGGATTCTTGTTTTGGGGTTTTGCTTTGAGGGGATTTTTTGTATCTGACGTTCTTGTTGTTTCTCTGTTCTCTGTATTTCCCTTTTTGTGTTTGTTTACCCATCCTCTCCCTGTCACCTTCTGACAGTATGCCTGTGAGCTGCTCCTCCTCAATATACAGCATATGCCTCCAAGATTATATGATCCTCTTGTGATGTTTCTGCCACGCACACTGGTTGCTTCCTATTCTTCCCCCTTAAGGCTCCTGATGGTTCCTGCTCCATGTCTGATCCCTTTTGCTTTCTTGTTTTTCTTTTCCCCCCTGTTTGTCTTGGATTTACTCAGATTCTGTATTCTACCCCACCCACCCCTTCCTCCTATTCACTTTGTTTGAGTCCCCATCAATAAAACATGAAAGGACCCCCATCGTGATGTAATGTTTCTTACATCTTAGAGTGATTGTCTCTTAACAAATGCAGTACATGTAAATAAACAAAGCGTTCATAACTGCAGTTTGTTAGCAAAAAACTTTGAGCCTGAGTGACTTAGTGTTTTACAGGGATCATACAATAACAAAAAAAAGCTTGTGGAATCAACCCAGGGAAATTTCCAAAACAAATGCTGGTTTAAAGTACAAATCAATGCATAATGTACAGTTGTGTACAAAATAATCGCAGTGTATTTCAAAAGGTAAATCTCAAAATCTTGCAATGTGTGTTGCTTTTGTTCACAAAAGTGCATCAAGACCACATTTGTATCCCAAAGGAAAACACAATGGAAAAAACAATCTAATTTATAATAAAGTTACAAGAAGGGAAGAAAAATGGAAAATGCTTTTGCAATAAAATAGCAATGTCTGCATCTTTCTTTCCAATCTTAATATAAATATTTATAATCATATTTAACAACTGCTTAAAAAAATAGTCCCAGATGTTTTGCATGGAATATACCAGTTTCTGGCTCCTTCCATCCATCCTTTTTCTATACCTGCATATCTTTGCAGGGTTGTAGGGGAACTGGTGCCCATAATTGGATCATTAGGGGAAAGGCACGGTAGATCATTCTGCACAAGTCGCCAGTTCATCACAGGCTACTGTCAACTTTAAACAATTATTCCAACACAGCATATTTAAAATTTATTCCACATTTGACCTCAGAATTACCTTTTTCTGATATCAACCCACAAATTTTCGAGTGGATTAAAGTTCGGAGATTAGGCTTGCCCGCTCCATGTTTATTTTGCTTTTCTGTGTGTTTGGAGTCAAACTTATGTTGAAATATTTATTTTAAAGGCATTTTTGCATTAGGAAGGATGAGTTTTTGATTCATTCAAACTGACCTATGAGCCCTGTTTTAAAATATGCTCCACAACGCACACAAGGCATTTCAGAAAAAAGAACGTCAGACAGACAGTCGAACCACATGGTGGTAGAGTGGTGGTGTTTCGCCTTTAGCTGAAATGAATGAATTCTGTTCTTCAGAAGAAAATCTTTAAGAAGAATGTTTGGTGACTATAAGCTCAAGCACAATTGTGTCAAACAGTGAAACAATGATTCAGTCACACCAGCAACTCCACCTTTGAAGGGCTGAAAAACAATTAACCTTTTGGAGAATCCTAGTCTAAATCTGGACAAATACAAGATGCTGTGTGTGACACACAGCCCGTTCAAGGCCTTTAATGGGCCGTTGACTCCTCAAATCTTGTCACTGTGACTGGGCAGAAAATAGTTTTGCAAAGATTAACAAGCCAAAATACTAACATAGCAATGTGAAAGACTCATTAGAAGTTACCACTTGATAGCAGTCGTTGCCGCTCGCTTCTCAGGCAATTCTTTTTTTTCCCACATATGAGGTGGGTAGTTTGAAAACCTCAACCTTTTTTCATTTTACTGAATGAAATCACGACTTGACAGCTGCTTTATGTACCTTTATTGCACTTTAACATTTGTTTGATGGTCTGAAACATATAAGTGTAAGCGAAAACAGAACTGCACACATTTTTTTCCCCCACAACTCTAAATGCAATAAATTGATTAAACCCTGAATCATCAAAAAACATATTTTAATGACATAAATCACCTTTAGCTAATCATAAATCAGATGAATCCTAAAAAATTAAACCGGTTTAAACGAAACAACATCCAAGCCACAGAAAAGCCAACTTTGGAAAAGTTTCAGTGAGGTGATCAGCTGTAACATTGTATAGTAAAAGGATCTAAATTTAATCTCCTAGGCAGGGAACACTTTGTGGCACAAAGACAACAATTAAGTCATTATCCAACAAGCACAGAACATCTTTGTTCAGAGTGCAATTATCAGCTAACGGTGAGGTATTAATGGCTTTCATTTTAGAAGCAATAAAAACAATATGTTGTCATATGAAACACTGATTTGACTCCATTATACAAAGAAAGACATTAAAGCCAATAAAACCTTTGTTCCTTAAGGCTCATCTGGTTTGAAAAGCTCACACACAGTCTCATAGTCACACCCGTTAAGCAGCTCCGCATACTGTCTTTTGACATCCTCATAGAGCGGCATGGACTCCTGCCGGTCAGCCAGACCTGGGAAGACGACCGGCTGCTCGTTGACCAGAGGCTGCAGTCTGATGTCCCGTCCTCCGCAGTCGAACAGAACCAGGACCAAATTAGCAGCATACGGTAACATACGGCTGGTGCGGAAGGAGCGCTCTCTCTGTGAGGCGTAGTTGGTGGATGTCAGAGTTTCGCTGTCCTTGAAGAAGCCCAGGAGGGTGAAGAGGGGCAGGAGGGTCTCTGCGTGTCCGACCTGCACCGTCACGGCTTCAGTCACCGCCTGACCAGAACTGGAACAAACAGAATCATCTGTGATTGAAAAAGTCGAGGCTACACGTTAGGACCATATGTTTTCAAATTGTGCTAGAAGTGCCACTGCTGGTTGCTTAACTGATACAAGAGGCACTCAGGAGAAAGTTTGGTGTTGGTTTGATCAAACCTGCTCAGTGACCAGGACTGTTATCCGGAATACAAACTAATGATCTCATAATCTTGTATCTGGGTTACACCCAGAGCTACAGTGGAAGGGTTTAAACCAAAACACAGATTCAGAAATACATTTAATTAAAAGGGAAAACGCCCTCATGTTGGCCCCAAAATCTTTAAGGCATCCCAGCTGGACCAGAGGGAGGTTTCTTAACGCCCTCAGCTTAGAGTAAAGGTTCTGACAGCATTTTTCCCCTTTGGCGCCCAGTGAGACTTGGGAGTAGCAAGTCATCTTTCATTTTCCTGTTGGAGGACTTTAACGCTTATGTTACTGTAAAAAGGGTTGACTGATCAGAACCAGAGATGTACTGTAGCTAGATTTCAGTAAAAGTTGCAGTTTGTCCATAACCAGGCTAATGTTTAAACATAAGGCTGTTGTAAAGGCACCGAATCCAAAGTCCATCACCACTGGACTGTGATAATAATCACACTGCAAGAGAAGGAAGACCAAATTAACTTTCTCTTAAGGCCCTAGGGATTGTTTGTTCTTTGGGCAAATTCAATCCTTTAAGGAGATTTTATCTCAAAGTGGAAACAAATGGATTGAAGGAGTCCAAGCCAGAGGAGTTAGAAATTAAATCATTTTATTTTACTCATAAATTTAAAAGCAGTTAAGCATGGCAGCCACCATTGTTTTACACTCACTTGTGCTCATTAACTGCTTTGTCCAGACGACTGAACACGTCGTGGAACAGAATGCAGCTCGATTTGCTGTTGATGTCGTATCCATAGCCTCTTTTCCAAAACTGCTTCAGATCGAGTGCATACTCCATAACCTGTTAGACCAAATTAGAAGGAAGAGACTACAAAGAATTAATGTAACAGGCTCAGAGGTGAATATACTAGCTTGCTAGTTTTTACAATTCTTATAAAAAAGTTTGGGGGATTATTTCTCTACTCTGTTCCTAAACAAATCTATCCTTTTCCCACAGACCCTCCTCATAATAAACATACACTTCAATTTTGAAGAAATTATTCAATAACATGTTTCTCAACCTGAGATACAAATAGTGCAGTGATACTTGTCTCAATTTGTTCATCTTGCGTGAACAAGTTGGTACATTTACCAACTTGTTTTGTGGTGTTTCGTTTACCTCTATTGGTCAAAATTATGATATGACAGCGACTCGAATGTGTGGTTTGCTTGCACTGTAATAACAAATAATTACTATGCTGTTTGGACCTTCAGTCGCTATAGAAACATGCTTACTAGGCGAGTTACCATTGGGTTGTTTTTGAGAAAGATTAAATGCTGTGCAAATTGTCAGAAGTACAAATAAACAAGTTTTATTTGCAAGATAACTGTATTGAATTTTCAGGTTTGCATTGGTGGGAAATCTCTCGCTGTTATAGACTAAAGTCCAACTTTTAGAGGCCTTCTGTTAATTTTTGAAATTAATGAATGAATATGTCCATTTATTAATAAACATAGAAAAGATAACTACTCCTGTCACAGTAAACATACCTAATTTGACAGCATATTTCTAAGTCGTCTAACAAAAGAAAGTTGGCACTTTTCTCAAATAACTGCTGTATCCTGTACTTGTCTACTACCGACTAGTTGAAGATCGAAGTATAAGAGAACTACACTGTTCTTATAAGAAGATGAGTTTTCATGTGGCACAAAATGCTTGTTTTTGAAAAAATCTTTGCAGAGAAAAAAATTTATACAGGTATGCAACAAAAATATTCTGGAATTTCAATAAATGGTTAACAGAAAAAAAAACTAACTTTTTACTAAAAATTGTGTGCATTATAATACTTCAATTATTCAGGCATATTGTACCCATAAATCCATAAGTTTTATTCTTATGGACAAATTTTTGCCATTTGTTTAATGTTTACAACCAACATCTATTTGGCTGGAGAATTCTAACATATCCATGACTATAAATGTTTACCTTTCATATAAAATATAGTAATCTGGATGAAATAAAAATAAAATATTTAGATTTTGGAAAAGTTTTTTTTTTACGAACCTATAATTTTCAAACTATGATTTGTTGTCAGATTAAACCCAGCGGAAACAATGGATAACTATGTGTTTATTTGTTTTTATGTTTTATAAATGTTTTCATGGCACGACGTCAAAAACTGAAAAACTCCAAAAACGTAAAGTAATAATGAAAATGTTTTTAAAGTCGGCAAATTTCAGTGATCCTTCTCTGATGTGACAAAAAAGTACAGAGTCGAGTGTGAACCAAATCAGACAATGTTGGAAACTGACAGGCTGCGCTCCTGGGCACCTCGCACTGGGCGATGAACTGACCTGAATACTCTGAGTACAGCAAGTCAGAGACAGCACGCAACCTGAATCTTATTTGAAGGTATATAAATCTGTCCAACTGTATTTTCAGCAGTTTGAAGGCATGCAGGTGAGACCGTACCTGTCCATCGACCTTGTCGAAGAGGCGGCACCACGGGGAGTTTGCTGTCTTGATGGCAAACTCATAAGCACACAGGTAGAAGGCAGCCTCCACCATATCTAAGAGACAGAGAATATATATATATA
>CAEFZY010062505.1:0-112615 GCA_903066815.1 Brachyrhaphis roseni
ATTGACGCTGTATTGGCCGCAAAAGGAGGCCCTACACCAAAAACCAGGTGTTTCAGTTTCATTGTCCAACCCCTGTAGTTTGCAGTCTTAGAGTGTACAGTGAGTGCTCTTCCACTGTTTACACAATGACCCTGTTTGTTAGCAGTTCAGTTCCCCCACTTACCCTAAAATCTGCAGGGTGGCGGTACAGATTAGCCTGATGTAAAGGATCAGTTAGCTGGTTGATTAGTGCAGCATCCTGAAAAAACATGGCGGGCAAACATTCACTAGCAAAGAGGTGACACAATGTTTGCCGCTGCTGCAGGGCCTCAAAGACTGAAAGACGCTGCGTTCCTGATGAAGGTTGCCTGCAGTCAAAAACTTAATGATAAAGATTGCTGATCCACAACTAAAAGAATCCAACCTTTAGAGAATGTACTTTGCAGCTTCTAAATATACTCATTTAACCAGAGTTAACCTCAACATCACAGTCTACCTAAATAAAGTGGAAAATACACAGGAACTAATCAAGCATCATTTTCCTGCTACAATACTAGATGTCATTTAATGCTTGAAAGAAAACAAGTTCCTAACTCTCATGCCATCGTCTGTTGGTCATGAATTCCTAGAAAACAATTACTGCCGTTGAAAGAAACTCAAGACATCCACTTCCGTCATGACTCATGTGACCGTCAGGTGTAAGCTTAAAAACAAATCCCTAATTTCACTAAATTATTTTGGTTTTCCAAATCAAATCCAAATAATAAACTGAAGTAAGCTGTTCAGTTTCTGCAATATTTAAAGTTTTCTCCAAATTACCTGACTAACAGCTGTGATCAGGTGGAAATGCATCTTTAGAAGAATGATCTCAATGTAAGACATGCCAATTTTCTGCTGAAATATGTTTTGAGTGGCTGAACAGCAGTCACTGTTTCACATGAAAAGCCTTTCCCCAAATCTTAATTTTCAGATTTCTCCATCTATTTTGAGGGAGAAACTGAACAGGTCATTACAATACAAATAGCAGAAATTTCTGGATGTCAAACTCTGAATATGAAACTTGTAAAAAAAACAGGAAAAGCCTAGAGACAAATGTATGGATAAACAAACTGACAGATGATCTGGGTTAGGATTAAAAGATTTTCCTATTCCTACTCCATTTGGAGCATTATTGAACTGCAGGCTACTGTAAATAGTCTGTATGTCGAGTTATTTCCGTTATCGTTTTGTTTGTAAATTAAGTTTATTTTCTCTTCCATGCTCAAAATGATACAAAAGATTGATAGACGGATGGATGAAAGGACAGAGAAACAAATGAATCATGATGTATAATGTGGATGGATGCATGAATGATGGAAAAGAATGGATGATTAACAACGGATGCAGAAATGAATGAAAGATGGACCGATAAAAAAAAATAAATAAATGGATGCAATGAGAGATGAACAGGACACATGGTGAAATTGGCAGATGGATCAAAGCATAAATATATGGATGAACAGATGAAAGGTTCAGATGGATGAACAGAAACAGATGAAGGGATTATTGAAGGCTGGATGCAGACAGTGAGTGATGAATGACAGATTTATGTAGAGATGAACTGCTGGGTGGATGAACAGATGGACTAAAAAAGGAGATAGGTGGATGAAAAAAAAGGACATGTATGGACATATTGATCGATTATAAGCAATGAAGAACAGACCAGGGTACAACCCCAACAATTTGGCTGTTAACCAATTTGCAGAGAAGAAATCACAGGTTCTCTCTTGTTCCCAGTTAAATATTTATGTCCTTTAAGAGTAACCAAAAACTCATCCCCTCCCCTCCCCAATATTGTAAGGAAAACCTCTGATCGGCGCATCTCATTTTCAGAACTTTATCATGCAGAAAATGGGACTTAAATTGAAACTCATCACATCTGCTTTTCATGAATGAGAGAATAATTTATTTAAACAGATACAAAGATTTGATCACAATCATGGATGCATAAAAAACCTAGTAAAAACAAACTCTACACAGCATTATGGGAATATAAGTAGTATAGATTTACTCTGTAAAAAAAAAAAAAAAAAAATCCATAAGTAACCCCACATCGCTCCCTCTACTGAGAATGAAAGAGGGTCTTAAACATGGACACCAAGAAAAGACACCAGGCTGCAGGTACATTCAGAGCTCTAACCTACAGTGGACTATAAAAAGCCATTTGTTCTGACACTTATAAAGAACATACACATTATTGAACATAAGAAACGTAAAAATACAAGATATATACACAGTATCATTATTGTAAACTTTCTATTGCCTTATAATAAAAAAAAACATCAGAGGCTACACAGTCTGTGCTCGTGTGTATCCGGCTGTTCCTGTATTGTCTCTGAACAGCTGGGATGTTTATGTTTCCTTATCTGTAATTATTATAGGGTAATGACAGTGCCATCCTCCTCCACCCCTCCCTTGGGCAGAGCGAGACTGTGGCGTGGGTCCGTTTTCAGAGAGCTGAGGATTTTGTGGAGGCTGCCGTTGCTGTGCCGGAGTGCCGGGTTGCTGCTGTGATGAGGCGGCTGCATGTGCAGCTCGCTGTGTTTGGTCTGCTGGTGCTGGTTGTGTTTAAGGTTCAGGTCCCTGTGCAACTGGTGGCTGAGGCTGATGCTGGGTTGTGGTTGTTGGTGGTGTTGGTGGTGGGACCCTCCATTGAGACTGGTCTGGGACTGGAAGGAAGAGGTGGAGACCACCGACGGAGGCCTTGGCGGAGGACTGGGAGGAGCCGTCGGAGTCTGCTGGTGCATTCGGGACACGTTGGAAGCCAGCGAGGCGTTGGACCGGAGAGACGGTCGCTTAAGGCTGTTCTCGATGACAATATCTGTGTCTTCGTCGCTTTCCATGTCGTCATGGTAGTTGTGATGAGCCACAGAGGTCAACTCCCGCGCCGGAGCCACCGACAAACTTGGGTTGCCGATGGAGCCGCTGCTGTCGGACGACTGGCCTGAGCTGCCGGAGATTCTGCTGCTGCGGACGACGTTGTTGCGCTGGTTCACCGGTTTGACGGTCACGATCAGGTTGTGGCTGTTCGCGATCATCATGTCCGTGACCTGATCCAAAGACTTCCCTGTCACTTCGATGCCGTTCACCTCCAGCACCTCATCGTTAACCGCCAGCAGTCCGGTGCTCTCTGCCAAGCCACCAGGGACCATCCGGGATATGAAGATGCCGAAAACTTTCTCCAGACCATGGGAAGTCACTCGAACGCTGGTCCCGTCGCGGATGTAGAAGCCCAGCGGTTTGTCTGAGCCGTGGCGGTAGAGTCGGACGCGGCGGTGGGACTCGGGCAGGATGTCCACGTCGATGATGGAGGAGACGGGACGGAAGTCCTGCGGCATGCCGATTGGGACGCGGGGACGCTTACGGTTGATGTCGCTGTTGCGAAGCGTCACCACCGCCTTCTTTTTACGAGTCAAGGTGTTGGTGCCAAATGTGGTGTAGTCGACCTCCTCTGCAAACAAACGGGGAAAAAAAAGGACCAGAAATATCAGAAACAAATAAAAATAAATCTTCATGTTAGGTGACTGCTGCATTAAAGGAGCATTCACAGCAGCCCTGTTTAGTTCACTTCAATCAAACATTAGTTCAATTGTCTAGACAGTTTCAATTGGGGAGATGTGAATGCATCAAAGTTTGATGCAGACCAAAAAAGCAAACTCTGGTCTGCTTCCAAATCTAGGTCTTGGTTTGATTAAAGTGAACAGTCTTTGGAATGCATATGAGGATGAAAAACGGAGTGGAGACCGCTCCAGAAGCAGGAAGCATACAATAACGCAGGGCATTCTGGGTAAATACAGTCTAAACAAATGCTAGAGTAACACAAGCGGGAGGAGTGGTTCAAGGATTTTACCAAATAGACAAAAGCGAAATCTTATATCCGCTAAATTCTGACTCGACGCCATGTTTGTTTACATTTTGGAAAGAAAGAAGTTGCGCTCATGTCTTCTTCGGATGTTTTCATGTAATTTCCTTCGTGAGGTGGTGCTGCAGCGCCACCACCACAGGCAAGGGGTAAACAGGTTTTTCAAATGGTTTGGCTCATTTGACAGTGGAGTGTGAAAGTCAACTACAGCAGCTGCAAATGTAACAAATGTTGCAATTTTAGTCCCCAAACCAACCAAATCTACCAGACTGTCTGGTGTGAAAACGCCCTAAAGATACCAAAAACCACTCGCAAACTATTTTTCGCAAGAAATCACCTGGTGAGCAGATTCAGATGATTTTCATCAAGATCAGCTGAAAATCATCAGCTTACTGGCAGATCAAGCCGAACTAGTGATCAGCCAGCGAGGAAAGACACAAAGATTCAAATGTGATCCACACGCTGCTGTCAGCAAGAAGCAGTAAACATGTTGCGTGTGCATATTAGTTTCAGGACTGCTGAGTGCTGCAGAGCATTCCTCAGCTGACAGCGATGAGCCACCCCTCCGCAAGCAGCGAGCAGCTGCATGCACCCTGCATATCGGTGCTCAAACACATCGGCGCATACGTGCACCATCCATCAGGCGAGCAGATCAGCCATCAGTCAGGAATAATGAGGGAACACAGGATGGTGCAACAGAATGTTGTGGTAATCTGAGTTAAGGCTTGATGCTTTAAGTCTGAGGTTTTGGAGCAATCAGTGGAACAATGAAGGCCTTCATAGAGGACTAGGTCACTGATTCAAGGGTGAGTCATATCCTCAAGATAATGCAACTACTGATGAGCATATTCATGTACTTATGTAAATAATAAGAATAAAAAGATTAGTTTACTTTGAAGTTTAACCACAAGTTAGTGTATTTCTATAGTTCTGAGTACATTAAGATACTCCAAGCTAGAGGGAAAGATAAACACGCTGCGGTGAAAAAATTATTTGATATCTGTCTATCTTCCCATCTTTCTCTGCAATTGGCAGGAAATCTGGACGAAGTAAACCGGTATGTGACAGGAAGTGAAGGTCTCCCAGTGGGAGCATCAGCTCCTGCACTTTTATGAGTCACATTTGCCCTTTCAAGCTTTACTCATTTTTTTTTTTTTCCAGTAATACATGTTGAAACCTCTTCTGTACTTTCCTCCCCTAATCTTTGCACCCTGAAATTAATTTAGAGCCTTTAAACAGAAACAGAGGCCAGCTCCTCAGGCTCCCCTCTCACATTGTAAAGTGTCTTCTCCAGCAGCTTCTCTTCCTTCTGTAACTTGTCGACTAAGCAAGTCTAGTGATGGGGGCGCGAGGGGAAGGGGAGGAACAAAAGGAAGAGAGTCTGGGGAGATTTGTTACGTGCTTGTGGTGCAAGTTAGACGCAAGAAGCAACTTCTGGGAGTCAAGAACCTGCTCTCTATAAGGGAACGCTGTTCAATTTGCCGAAACGTTTCCTCATGTTGCAAACACAAAGTTCATAGTATTACAGGGGGATTTAAGATGATGGCCAAATAGAAAATTGTACATAAATGTATACACTTTGAGCACAAATTGTAAAAATGTGAAGGCCTTATTGGAGAACATTACCATGGAAACCAAGAAATGGAGCAGACAGTAGGAAAAAAAAAAAAGAATTGAGGCAGGGTGAAAGTGGATGACAATGTCCCAAAATTTGATCATGCATCTAAACTTGTTTACAGGTCATCCCGAGCACATCAATCCTATTTTGAGACAAGGTGGTGGCAGAATCATTCTGTGTGGATGCATTTTTTTGGATGAAGCACAAGAAACTGTCCAGAACTGATAGGAAGATGGCTGGAGCTCAATAAATACAGGGAAATCCTGGACGGAAATGTGTTAAAGGTTGCAAAAACATGTGAGACTTGGGAGGAAGTTCACCGTCCAGCAGATCATCATCCCTGAACACACAGCTAGAGCTACAATGGATTAGTTTAGATCAATGTGTATTTATGATCTAGAATTACAAATCACATCAAATCCCAGCAAAATACACTGAAGTTCGGGGTTGTGAAGTGGCAAAATGTGTGAAAGGGAGAAAAAGTCTCCCAGCTCAACAAAATAAGTGTTGTTCAGTTTTCACAATCTTAAGAAAGCAAGTTTGCAAGAAATCGCACTCATGTCATCATAAGGTCAACCCCCTACCCCTAAAAAAAAACAAACAAACAAACAAAAAAAACCCCCACCCCATCAAGTGGTACTTTTAGTTTTCGGTGCATGTTCTGGTAGAAGTTGATCTGATTGAATCCAGACAAAGGCACTCGCTACAGGGCAGGAATTTCTGCCACAAGTGCAAGTTTTCCACTGATGGGAACCATATTGGGGAGGGGTTGCAGCAAGAGTCTCATTACAGGTTTTTAAGTGCAACACCCTGCGTCCACACCCCTCACCTCGCTCTCAAACTCGAGCCGCAGCAAAAAGCGCGCCACTTCACCCGGGTTACACTGTGGGATAGACGACCCATCAGTGAGAGAGCCAACGTCTGCAACCAAAACACTGCTTCTAGTGGGCAACGTCTTACAGCTGTTTGGCAAAAAAAAATAAAATAAAATAAAAAAAAAAATAAAAAAGAAGGCATATGCTGGAGTAATTTGTTTTATAAAAACCTACAAATTCAAAGGGGAGGGGAGTGGCTCAGTGCAGGGCAACAACTACTGGTGGAAATGTCTAGTTAATCTGAGCAGGTGTTTTGGGATTTACCCCAGAAACGCTACGTAAACTATATTTTAGCAAGGTCTACAACCACATTTCATCAGCAGTAATGTAACAGCAGGTCTGCCCAGCTCCACCTACAACATTTAGCAACAAAAAAATAAAATTAAGATACTCTGTTTCAGATTTTTAACGCAGTAAATCTCTTGACTTTTTTCACTCTTTTCTCAGAATGCCTCCATCAATCTCTCTTACAGTTGAGCTGCACTGAAGAAGAGCCTACATCCAAGTTCAGATCAACTGTTTTGCATTATGGTAACATTTTTGTTGTTAAAACTTTCACAAGCGCTCCATTAACATTAAGCTGCAACAGCACCACCCACGACCGCAGGCAACCTCTCAGTTTAGCAGACGTGGTTCTTTCAACTCTATTCTCCATACAAAATAGCAGCTTTTTTCCCCCCTCTGCAAGTAACAAATCATTTGAAAACCACTGCAATTTATTCCGGCCAGAGAAAACAACCCTAATTACACTGTCCTCCATCTGCCACTGAGCTACTATCAAGTCATGATTCCTTCACATGTTTTATGTAATGATTCCATACTTCTTTAGGCTCAAATTTCCAGAGTTCTCACAGATTTTTGACCAACATTTAAAGTTCAAAAGCAAAAATTCGCCATAAATTTAAAGTTCAAATAAAATGCTCTGAATATAGAACCTGAAAAAAAAAAAACTGATACGGAAGGAGAGAGGAATAGATAATGGCCACGGATGGATTAAAAAAAAGATGCCTGAACAAACCAATGCATCGTCAAATGTTGAATTCAGTGATGATTAGAGGATGTGCTTTATTTGTAAAAGATGAAACCAACTGATAAGTCGGCTTTCATCTGAAATTATGTAAAGACATGTAGATATATTTATATGGCTTGATTCCTTTCAAGAAAATAGTCATCAACTAACCTGATGATGAAAATAGTTCCTTTTTTTGTCCAGAACAATAAGTTAATTAGTGTACAAGTCTGAGCTGGAACAAACACCGTGAGCATAAAACGTCCCCACATTACTATACTAATTGTGTATGAATGGTTCCTTTAGTCTAATTTAAAATACAAGAAACACCTCTTTTGACTTTAAATAATCTCATAAAAACAGTTGAAGGAGCCAGAGACGTTTTAACTATCAAGTCCCTGACATCAAGGTCCAAGTTCTGCTTAATGTGGGCGACACACGAGAGGGTGTTCCAGTTGATAACACTGCAGTTACTGTAATACCTTCTGAAAACGAACTCCCTCCTACACGAGAGCATCAAGCTGAGCTCATGTGAAGCGTCTGATCAAAGACCGACAGGTCACTGCCATTCACCCAACGTCCAACTGAACCTCAGAACTTCAGTTTCTGTGATGGAAAAGATCTTTAAATTAGCTCCTGTTCAGTAATTCCTTACTGTTATTTACATAAGAGTAACTTTTTTTTTACAGTACTGCTTGGAGATTCTTACAGTAGACATAAACCATCTAACCTGAAGACAACAGTTTGTTTTAAAGAACAGTTTGTAAATATTGCCATAGTTACTACATTTGTAAGAAAAAAAAAAAAAAAAATTAGCAAAATAAGCATGTAAGTTCTTTGGCATTTTAATCAGAACTACTTTAAGCATTAAGCGTTTTGAGTGAGTGCCCATTCATTCATTCAGTAACTTAAAAACTTAATTACTAACATATAAAATAAATATGTTACAGTTGACGTAAATCAAATGTAAAGCATGCTATTCCAGACTCCGGGTATCTTGTCCTTATAACTGGAAATGTTCATAAAAAAGGAGCTTTATAAGTTATAATAGACCTCATTTGTGTCCATATAAGCGTGTACGATCTGGTGCAAAGGGGTGGAGGCAGCAGGAGGGCGTGCAGCTAATTTTTTTTGGGATACAAGTAGGGAAGTTTGAAGGTTGAAGCCACAGACTTAGAGGAAAACCCAGTTTAGAAATGCAAACATCTGGTTGTGTTTATGTTTAACATGATTCTGTTCTAAGTTCATGATCACGAAACTCCTCTAAACCCCCCCCCCCAAAAAAACCTACTTAAATGGTGCAGAGTATTATAAAAGCTCTGCTCCAGACTCGTGCATAACAGAATAAGATTTATGTTGTCATGCTTTGCGAAATCCTTCTAGATCCAATGTCCTGCAGAAAACCATAAATGGGAATTTTACTAAGAAAAATTGGAGCTTAGACTTTCTGACACCAGAAGACTGGCTCTTAACCAACCCGCAGTGCGGTCGGAGGAAGGGTCAGAGGTGAAAAGACGGCTCCTGGTTGACTTCTACCTCTTGTGGCTGCCAGTTTGTCTACCCACTGTGACACTAAAGGAATGTAGCTGGAGATATCACTGAACAGCTTGAAGATCTGCAGTACTCCTCCAAGACAGGCGTGAGGTCCTCTGACCTCTACAAGGGTAACATGATCCATCACTGAATTATCCTTAAAGTGTTTCACAGGTTTTTAATGATCCAAATCCTGTAGTGGCCAGAATCCGCTCGATGGGAATCGACTAGTAAACTGAATTCGGTCGGGTTTTCAGATCCTATTAAAAGCCCCATGCTGTTTTTAGCCCTCTAAAGTAAAAAGGTAAAAGGAAGAGAGGAAAGTCGGGCTTTGTTCCACTGAGGCCCACCAGCTCTAGTTAAGCAAAGCGGTGAAAACTGTTTTAATGTTCTGCAACTTTTCCAGAATCCCCAATAAAAACTGAGAATCTAAGAGTTTTATGATCAACCATTAGGATGCCTCAACACGCTTGTTCCTGGCAAATCTTCACTGCAGCTGAAAACACAGCATAAGAAACCAACTACAGCTGAGTCAGTACTTCAAGTCCTTTCTAGAAAGTTGGTATGTTTTTATGTGTTTGCTGGCGTAATGAAGGGAAACAGATGAAGCATTAATGCTAAAAACATACCATCAGACACAAACACGGGAACTTCTGTTTTTTTATTTTTTATGACACGCAGCAAAGACCTGCAGAAACGCCGTAATCATCATTCAGAAATCCAGACTGCCAACGTTTAAAGAAGTGTTTGAGGCCAGATTTGGGTGTGATATTTCAGACAGGGCTTAGTGAAAACTTGCACACGCTATACTTGTTGTACCTGTGCTAACAAAGACAGGAGGAACCAAACTGCCCGCAGGAACAAGAGTAATTTGTCAATGTTTTATTTTTGCAGTGCAGTAAGCAGCATTAATGCAGTAAGCCAGTATGTTGAAGTACGTCAACACATTTGTCAGAATAATAAACAGAAAGGCAATTAAAGGGAAATAAAGAAAGCATCTTTAGCACTGAAAACAATAGACTCATAGCTAAAACAGAACATTAAAATATATTGTGGAGAAGAAAGAAAGAAAGAAACTGGCTGATGGTGTGCTAACAGGTCTGGCTAAAAACTACAATGGTGGAAGATGTTCAAAATGAAAATGACAGCTATTTTTTTTGCAGGCTTGAATTTTAATAAGGGAGTCAGAAAGCACAGAAGATTAGTTCAAGGTTAACTGCTGTTAGCAAAACATCATTGCTAACATTGCAATGATGTTGCAATGACATTGCTAACTGCTGTTAGGAAAACACCAACCTAAAACATCGGTGTGCAACCTTTAGCCACCTGCATCTCCCTGGAGATGCAGGTGGCTGATGTGTGGCCTAAAATGTTAACTTTGTAATCATGTTTTACGTTTTGAAATATTATTGAAATCCGGTTCAACTGCAGAGCTGCGCAACAGTGTTTGCTCTCTCACACAGTGTGATCTCACCTCTCATCCCAGTGTTATTATTATTGCTAATCTTTCACAACAGAAATCGTGCTTTAGTGTAATAAATTTTTGCAATAAACTAATCAACAATCCAACATGAAGTAGTAAAACAGAGCTTTTCCCCCTTTAAATATGAAGTTTTATTTGTTTGGACATGGGATAGTGACAATTATGCAGTGTTGGATCGTGGGGGGTTTAAATGAAAGAGAAGCAATGTCAGCTGTGTGGTCTTTATTTCTCAGTCTTGAAAAGGTGAGGGATATCTGATATCTGTAAATATTGGTTAATGGCCATAGCAGAAATAATGTTAAATGTCAATCATATTGGCCCAAATTTATTAGAAAGATTGTAACCTGCAGAAACAGAGTTGTTCAAAATTCAGGCTTTTTGAAACTGACCTTCAGAACGTTTACCTTGAAACAGACTCATGTCAACACTCTGCACAAAGATTCAGTTCCTGGCATTTGTGATATTTTCACTTTGCGATATGACCTAGAGATTAGAAAGCCCTAAAGAGAATCTCTGAAAAACAGTCATTCCTTTCAGACTACTTCATGTAGTGCTCCAGCTTTAACGCACGAGAAGAGCTAAAAGTATTAAGAAAAACATTTATTCAACTCCTCATCTTGCAAAAAACACCCAAACTTGCTACCTTTAGCAAAACATGTGCTGCCTGGGAGGAATAATATCAGGTTGTGACATTCATATCTTGTTTCTGTTGCTCATGATTGTCAAGTTTCTTCAAGTATGAAGGTTTTTGTTTTTAGAAATATACTGTCCTGCCAATAACTGCATAGGGCGAACTCTGATACCGATTCTGGACTGAGAAACAACTTTATAGAACGTATCGACACCAGCATGGTTCAACATCACGGCGTTTTCCAAACCATAAAACGTATTTTATGGTTTGAAAAATGATTCCATTGGACAGCGCTGAAGTAATTTCCTCAGCAGTAAAAAGAACTAGCATATGTACCCTGTAGCCTGCAGCTGTGTCCAAAAGCACACTCAGCTACAGTCCATCTATGCATGCGACATTCCTGCACCCCAACAACCAGCCCCTCCAACGCCGTCTTCGTCCAGGCGTGACAGAGTGCTCAGTGACAGCAGAGGCCACGATCTGAGACGAAGCTCAGAAAGAACAGTGCAGGACGCTGCTGCCTTTAGCATTAGGTCACTGGATGCTGTGACAGTGGGCTTTATCGTGGGCCCCACAGTGAGAAATGCACACACGCAGCTGGAAGTTCCCCCCTACTCTCAAACCTATAAAGCACAAAAGGATGAAACCTCACATGACACGGCGCATCCTTGCTGGACAAAAGGAGATAAGCGCAACACAATGCAGTTCACCAATGCCCTGGAAGCAGAACATTTCCCCCCGTCTTTCTTGCTTCTTGCTTAAGAAAAAGGTTTTAAAAAAAACCAAACAAACAAAAAACGCAGAACACTCTTTACAGCACTGTATAGATAACATTGATCAGAAATGGCTAATTTTCATGAATAATTCTCAGTGGTTTTGTTAAACCACACTGAAATGCATAGTATTAGTAGGACTAGAGACTTTTTCTTTAAGCATTTCTTACCACTCATTTTTAAGACATCAACCAAGACTCTTAGCTCACCCTAACAGAAAAAAAAGTAGTCCAGACAGAATGAAGAACTTTTTTTTAAACATGCAAACATATTTCACATTCTTGCAGGGGAGGTTAAGGCAGGGCCTGGGTGGAAATTTGGAGGAGCTCGATAAACATACCAGAATATAATACACAGTGGTGCACAAGTTGGAGTTTAAACTTAGAAGCCACAAGTTTCATTCATTTTTGCACAGCTTTTATGTTCTGCCCAACAGAAAAGAGTAAACACAGATTTGCAAAAAACCTTCAAACAAATTAATCCATAAATAGGAGAGAAATCCCTCTTTGGGGGAAAATCCAAATCTCAAATATTTTATTCGAGGTAAACATTCAATGTGTTTTCCTGTAGCTTAATTGGTGGAAATACGAGATAACCCAGTTACAAATTTGCCAGTCACGTTTATCTTACTCCATGTACAGTGACTGAGGTTGTAATGAAAACTAAAAGATCTCTAAGGCTCACAATTTAAGAACTGCTGCAAGAAAGTGGCAACAAGGACAACAATTAGATAGTTTTATGGGGGCCTAGTAAGGAAATCACTCACAAAACAATGATCAGTTCATCACCATTTTCCAATTCAATGTACATCTGTATCCGAGTAGGTGCCCTACTCACTCCACAGAGTTAGTAGGAAGATCTACAATAGCATTGCCTGTTTATGCTAAATTTGTTTGGCATGCAAGCTTTGGCAAGATAAAAAAAAAAAAAAAGGAAAAAAAGAAAACGGGGTCAGGTGTGATTTGCACAAACTGTTTCCTAAACAGCGAAAAAAAAAACCCCCCAGAAAACTACAGCAGTCCTTTGATCTCCTGATAAGACCCAACAAGGCTGTAAAACCTTTGCGTGCAGTATTTACAGAATAAGCCGAATAGTGATTTGCATGCATCCCCCCCCCATTTCACTCTCTTACTGCAGTCGCACATTTAAAGAGCAGTTGCTGCAGCACACAGAGGCCGTAGCCGCACATCTGGGACAAGTTACAAAGAGCTGCCGAGGCTGCGCGATGCTTGCCAGAACAGCCCGTGCGATGCTGTGGGGGAGTGGAGCGCGTCGCAGGTTTAGGATTCATCTACAGGGAAGAGGAGTGCATTTAAAGGAAAATGTGTGCGTGAGCTCACAAGGAGATTAATTTTATTTGTGTGCTGGAGAAAGCAGAGGCTGATATCCAGCAGAGATGGGGATGGGAAGAAAAGATCAAAGCGGTGAGGTACGTGCAGGTCTTGCATTCCTAAGAAAGGCAGCAATCCACTCTCCATCGAGTTATCACTCATAAACTGACGCGAAAGTTTCTTAGCAAAAGTTTTGTTGCAGCCGGCCCGCTCGTGGTAATCTGCACCTTTCCAGCCCTGTCCAAAATAACAAACAAACAAACAATAAAACAAAACAAAAAAAAATCCCCAAAACACATGCTGTTAATTTAAGCTCTCCACATTCACATCCATCTGGTTCACAGGTACCAAGGCTGGCAGCACTGCTAACTGCTCAAGTGACTGAAAAATGGCTGCTGCCACTAGAAGCAAACTAAATCCAGATTCTGGAAACATGTTGCCTGAAGTGACACTTTGATTACAGTAATGTTTACCAATTTGGTCATTTCTAAGATCAATTGATTGCACTAAATTTTATTCGGAGCATTAACGTTTGCACTTCTCACTTAAAGCTTTGTGTGTTGGTCCATCAGTGAAATCCCAAACACGATGAAGTTTGTGGTTGTGACATCAGAATGTGGAGATGTTCAAAGTGTTGTTGTGTATATTTTTGTAATTCTATTTTACAGGTAAAAAGGATCTGAGTAGATGGATTTAAAAGAAAGCATATGGAATAAGATGCTTTGCTTCTATGCTAATGACTAAAAAGGGAGTATATGCCAGAGATACAAACAGTTTGGATAACAGCGTGATTACTAACACTCCCTGAACTTTAAACAGATACCAGGGAAGCTTTTTGTTGACATTAATAAGATGTGAAGGTTTAGACATCCAGAGTAGAAACGATCCCTCAAATCAACTCCTACATTCAACCACTGATTCACCTCCTCAGATGTTTAATGAATCACGGTTTAGAGGATCTGCTCTCTACTGGATGTTCTTCAGAATGGATAAACAAGAAAAACATTGTCCTCACAGTCCTGTCTGTGCACAATTCATTTGCTTTGACATCGGCAATGTGGAAGAAAACGGACAAGCATTCATTCACAAAAGCTTCTTTTAGAATAACGTAAAAAAAAATTAATTCCAAATAGTTGCACTGAACTTATTTATATTTAAATAGATGGAAACAACTTTAATAAACAGAGAAAAGAATGCAGTGGTTGCAGTGGAGGGCTGGACGAGCTGCAATATTCTCCACTATAAATTTTGCTCAACCACTGAGACTCGAAGCAACATAGTTTTGACTTTGAATCTGGCACACAAACATGGGAACATCCTAAAATGTGGCGATCGTGCATTTGACTCTGCTTTTACTGTTCGAAACCGGATTAATGAAAAAACGTGAGATTTAAAAAGGTGACCTAATGAAATCCAAGTCGAGCAGAGAGATAATTATAACATTTAGAGCAGCATTATGGACAGCATGACATATCATAAACAAAAACAATTGTCCTACTGTAGTTTTAAAGATATTTCTATACAAGTTTGAATTTTCTGACATATTTTCTTATTGAAAAATGAATATTATTAACTTTCCTGAGCAAATCTTAAGCATGAATCCAAACATTATGACTTTAATGAGCACCAAAGTATTTCCAGTTTGGATTCAAGTTGGTTCAAATTTCAAACCAACTTGATGAGTTGGTTTTGGTGAGCAAAGCTTTAGCCTGATGATACAGAAGCTCATCCTCCATTAATATACACATATTGTTCAACAAAAGCAAATAACTGGTTTTAAATTAAAGATTGGAGTGTCTGACGGAAAAAAAAAAAAATCCTGAACTTCAAAGTTGAGCAAAAACAAGTACTTCAACATTGATTTTACTTAATTGGTTATTGTTGTGGAACAATGTATTACATTTTATTGATTTTCCAAATGTCGTCTATTTGAATATCATTTAGGAGATTGGAAATGTATTTAGATAGTAGACTGAGGTTATGACGACATTCGTTTGCTCTATAAAATTATCTGAACTCATATTGACAATTGGGCTGCAAAGTTTTAGGGAAACATTGCATAACATATCTGACATAACACCAATTCTGATAAACCCACATTTTCTTGATCCTCCCGTTTCCACAACATGCAGCATGTTGATCACTACAAGTCAGGAAGTGGCTACAAAAAAAACAGCTAGTCGCCTAAGCTTGTCCAGGTCTACAGTTAAATATACCCAAGATGTTAAAAACAGCTGTAACTCTAACAACAATCAAGGTTGACCAAAGTCTATAAACTATAGATGGTGAGAGTAGAATGGTAAAGAAGGCAAAAAGACATCTTGGGGTAAATAATTGAAGCTTTTTGTAAACTTACCAACTGCTCCAGTAATTGCTAGTTAGTGAAGTGGTGTTATCTAAAATCTGATCCTCATCTCAGGCAAATATAGCAACTTTACAATAGTGACTAATTGAGAAAAGCAAAAAAGAAAAGTCAAGAGGAGGGAGTTGATAACTATTGTTTTGACATAAAAAAACCCCAACTATTTTCTACAGTTTTGTTTTATATCCTATTTTCTCTCATTTTCTGGAACCCTCTCTTGCAACAAAACTACTGATTTTACATTACAAGTTGATATTTATTAGTCGTTACTGTCGAAAGTCATCCTCATGGGTCACAATTAACACAATGGGTCACTACCATTTTTACTCTCCTCCTCACATGCACTGGATCATCATGTATTAAATGAACTCTTCTTCAGACATTGAAGGAAGTGTTTCTAAATTTAGTCAGCTTTGCGCCACAAAATCCAAGCACAGGTCAAACAAAACACAATTTGTTTAGGCTTTCAAAATATAGCTTTGTCTGATCTTAGTTCTCTTGCATTGAACTCCTGCAGACCTCTAAAGCGCTTTACAACCTTCTGCTTCCTAACCCTTTGACATTGCTCAACTCAAATCACTTTCTAATCTTATCAGCTGCAGGTAACAGACAACAAGCAGACTAGCTGGATTATGTTGTCTGTCTGCCTCACACACCCTCCTACGAAGTCCAGGCCACAACATGCTGGAGGATGCAACATATGGAGACAAGTAAGGAAACGAGCCAGACATGAAATAAACACCAATGTGGCTTAGAAGAGATAGAAAAAAAAAATGTTTTCAGCCAAAACATCAAACCGTCTTATGTGCGGATCAAATTTTGTTTGTGTTGAACTTAGGGTGTTTGAGAAAGAGTGAGAAAACGGACACTGAAGACATCTTGCCGAGAGGGTCTAAACATCATATTCCCAAGAAAAGCAATTCCTTGTTGGATTTCTCATTCACATTAGGGGCAGAAAAAAACCAAACAAAAAACAACCAGTCGCATTACAACTTGACCCAAAAGCAGCAAAAGAAAATATAACCTCAGAACCAAATTGGGATAATTTTCATCCTGATTTTATCAATCAAATCCAAGACTAAACATATATTCATGCTCCCCAAAAACCTCAGCTGTGAAACTTTACATTTAGTCCATCTCAAGGAACTATCCACGCTGATGCTCATACTTTGGAAAAAAAATACTTTTCAGTTGTATCACAAATGGAAATTGGACAGGGTTTCCAAATCTTGATTTAAGTGAATCTAAACAGACAAAAAGACTGGATTTTAGCAAACCTGGCATATTCCAACAGCTTTCTAGATATTTACTTTTGCTTTGTATGGCCTACACGCGCAAAGAAAATGAGAGTTTGTAAAGTTTTTTTTCCCTCACTACAACTTGCCATTTTTTGCATTTAATTTTATTGATATGCTAGAACGAATACATACAAAAGAATATGGTATCATCTACATAGACGTGAATTGGATGTTTCTGGAGTCAAAATACAGACCTGATTACATGATGAAGAAATGTCAAGTTATTAAAAAAGTAATATACTTTGCAGCTTAGTACCATTAAATGTTTCTTTTCGGAATCCATGAAAAGACCTGTGGAGCTGCAGTCTCAATCGACAAACAATTAAAAGTCTTTCCAGACACACCGGCATGAGTGCCCCACAGCTGTCTAGTGTTTACTTGGGCAAAATATTTTGCAAGCTTGGACAGATTGCTCGCTCTTTTCGCCTAGCACCTGAAACACCAACCCCCTCTGTTAGATACCAACATCATAAACCAATGCTTCCTGTGCATGATGACACATATCCTTGCTTCTTCCTGCTCTTTCTTTGCTCTCCTGACTCCATTTGAGGACGACTTCTGCTGGTCTTTGGAGAGAACTTTGTCTTCTGTCTCTCACTCTTTTGCAAACACACACCATGTCAACAAAAAGTGTCTGTGGGAGTGTTTCCACATGAGCTGTCAGTGTCCATTGTTTCAGGCCGCAATTCATATCAGGACAAGAGTCAGGGCTCATTCCTCCCCTCCTCCATTCTTTTCCTTCCTCTCCCATCCTGAACTGCTGAGTTGGCCTGATTCAACCGCCAACTCGTGGCCTGGCTGTTTGGAAAAGGGTGTATGGGTGTGTGTGTGTGTGTGACAGGGGGGCAGCTTCTTCTCACGGTGTGGCTGTCTGCTTTTGTCAGGCGTCTCAGTCACTTCAGAAGCAGATAACTTAACAGCAATAAATGTCTGAATGATCCATTAAATTTAAAGTATGAAGTGTTAAAGAGAATTGTACGCCGGGTAGGATTACAATTAAGTTTCAATTAATTTAAAGATGATCAACTACTATCTTAGACCAACTTCTTAAGCTACATTCTTCAGTAAGTAGTAAAATGAGAACATGAGATTTGGCAAATCAAATAATTAATCTTTATTGAGATGGAAGAAATTCCAGTCACTTGCAGCAACAGTATGAAGGAAAGTTTTAGCCCTTTTCTTACAGTAACGGATAAAAGCTTTGGTCTACCTCAATACCTGGAACCTGCTCTCACCTACTTAGGTTACGAGATGATACTACTACTGCTTTATGCATTGAAATTTTTTTAATTTAATTTGCTTTCTGAAGATCACCTGAACACCCCCTCTGGATATTCTGTGACTCAGCGGGTCCCCTGAGCCTTATGTTTAGAAGCAGCAGCTTCATAGGTGTTGACGGATCCATTTTACGGAGATGAGTGCCCCAGGATACGTCTTCTTTATCCCAGTAAAATTCTTGATCAGATTTCCTTCAAAAGTTGTGATTACTAAACAAAGCGCCCGAAGAACAACTTGAAATCAGAAAAAAGTTGGACGAGTCAGGAAACTCTAAAGCAATAAGGAAAGACTTGAGAATCATCCACAGTACTGTTTCTGCAGATAAGATTGCAGTCTGAAGCCGGTAATCTTAAAAAAACAAAAACAAGATACAAGTTTAGGACATTTAAGACGCATGTCGATACACGTCGAAGAACGTAGACAAGGAAGTAAGTTTATCTTTAAACAGTAAAATGGCTGTTTATACATTCAACAGGAAAGCAAGTAAAAACTTCTTTTTTCCCTCCATATGCATTTTTCTTTTCTAAAAATGTGTTTAAGAAATTTACCTCTTGAGCTTATATTTAGATTTTGTGCCCAAGTGCTGCTTTAAGTCCAGCTACACCCTTGCAAAAGTTTTTTAATTTTTTTTTTTTTTAAATCTGCCTTTTCCACCATTTTTTCCTCAACAGCAAATTCGTTCCCATTTCACCAGGGATGCTGGAAAGGTAAACAACCCTGAAGAAACTCCCTCTTCGTAAGACAGAGTAACTATTTCAAGTAGAAAACAACAACAACATTAAATAAATTAACTGTATCTTTTTTTTTTTATTATTATTTTTAAAAACACTTGATATTTGGCTTGACAAACTAAATGTCATTAAGTATGACCCAAGCTGGGTCATACTGTTGTATAAATATGTTTCCCATATTTATACCACATCCCTGCTGTAAGAATACAAAGAGGAAAGTGTCTTCTTATTATAATTCACAATTTTTCAAATACCTAAATAATAATAAGAAGAAATTGTCTTGTTTATCGCCTAGATATTTCCTTTGCTACCAGCTGTGCACCTCTCGTCATGAGCCGGGTGGCTCTGAAGCCGCGCTCGCCTGCGGTGAGCATCGAGGAGCGGAGTCGGCCCCTCCTTTGTAATTATGGACTCTGAAAATAACTCTTTACAAAAGGCTCAAGGTTCATGTTGTGCTCGCTGAACTCTGATGCACAAAAGCTGCGTGATGTCTCTCCTAAGCCAGACTAAGTGGATGTAGACGAATTCCTCGGGGGATTAAATAGATTTTTGTATAACCTCAAAGAAAAGTTGTCCATTTGAAGTATGTAAAATAAATGGGAAATGTTTGGAAGTTTACTTCATCTGAAGCAAGACAACCCTCATGAGACGCTGTCGAAAATGAACAGGAAACTACACTGGATCATCAGATAACAGCAGCAATCCCCCACTTGCACACGTTTAACGCCAATTTGCACGTTTTGATTAAAATTAGGTGAGCTGGGATTTCATCAGAGGAAACTAATCTTTTGCTCAAGTGTACACTCGTGTGTTTGTAACTTTTTAAAACGGGGATTAGTGTGAGTTTTCTACTGTTGCGCACACATACAGAGCATGCCTGGCCTTGTCTTGTCATCCAGCAGAGCTGTAATTAAGGAGGAACTGCAGTGAGCAGTCTCACAGCGAGCCGTCTCTGCACAAACCAAAGACTCCGCCCTCGAAAACCCACTAAACGCCCACCCGGCATGCTAACTCCCCACTCTCCCTAACCCTAAATGTTCACCCCTGTTCCTCGCTTTTCTCATGCCTCTGCCAAAAATGTAGCCGGGGAATTTTTCCCGGTTTTCCCATATCCAGTCCATCTCAGTGTCTCTGTCCTGGAAATTGCCGTTTGTCATTTATGAGTAACAATTTATTCATAAAAAAAAAAAAAAGAAAGAAAAAAAAAAGTCGTTTGCTGAAACCTCAAATACAAGGTATTCAAAAACATGAGGCTGTGCTTCATTTAAAACAGCATACCTCAATTTGAGAGTATTAAAATTGTAACATCTGGGAACTTTGGGAATAATAGGATTTTTTTAATTTTATCATTTTATTTATTTGATTTTACACACACCAATCAGGGCTCTAGATTTTCACTATAATAAAAAATAAAGACAGATCAGCTTCTTAATATGAAGTTTTTGGACTTCTTTTTATGGTAATAGAGACGTATTAAAAGGCAAAAAAACAAAAACAAAAAAAAATCTGGCAAGGAAGCCAACCTATAAACAAGTAAGAATAGAGGATAAAAATTTTACTTTCTGGAAAAAAGAAATCCTTCCTATAGACAACTTCCACAGCTGTTAAGAGAGATGTCAAAAGAAATGTGCGCTTCAGTCAGTTAGTCTATAAATCAGATAAACATGTCACATATTCTTAATTTTCTTTTAAGCCATAAAAGCAAGAGAGGAAGAGAAACATTTCAATCTTGTTTTTTCCTCTTTAAAAGGCTCAAGGAGTGGCTGCAGTGGTGGTGGTGGTTTAGGATGTTGTTTGCTCCGGAAAGACCGGGTCAATTTTAACTTGACCACTGAGGTCTCCGACACTCAACACAACAAAAAAAATACAAAGACACAATCACATCTGTAAGTCAGACACAGGAGTTTATAGAGATCCTATTTAACATGAATGAAAAGCGTCGGGGTTTCAGGAAATATCCATATTAAATCAGGTTGTTTTTTTTTGTCACAATAGAAAACACACCATACTCTTGCGCTACCAGGTTGCACAAACAGCAACACTCTTCGGTGCAGACACCATTACAGAGCGAAAAAGAAGACTCAAAATGAACCATTTTCTGGTTCAGTGAGGTTCTTGAAGAATAAAATAAAATGAAGCACTGATATGCAAGAAGGTATAATTATTTTAACTTTTTACATAAATTGACATATCTGCAGTTCACTAGGGCTGCAAGAGAGATCGATTCTTTGAGCAGGAAATGGAAAGGCTGAACAAAGTGTCTTAAGCTTCTGAGGTTTTAATCTCAGTCATGGAGGATGCCGATTTTGAAAATGTTGGCAGACCTTTTAGAGAAGACACACAAAGTATATTTAATAATTTAGATAGTAATTATAGATATCCTAACCTGGGTAATCCCAAATATAAAGTATCTATAATCATTTTGTCTAAGTTTTCAAATTTAGACTTTAAAATAAGTCTGCAGCACTAAACTTATATATAAATCTCATAACAGATCTTAAAGATATATCAAAATCAGTTAGAAGCTGTACAAAACCACAGATCAGAATTTGACCCTTGAACTCTGACCAGTTCTTTTATCCTTAACACAAGATTTTACTTGACCATTCCAAGACAAAAAGCGAATAATGTTAAGCTTAAAAGAGAGATAATTCTATAAAATACTCATTAAAACTGTAGGAGGGGTTCCTGACAGACACTCCTTTCCCATGATGTCTGGAAAGTTCACTGTGGGAGAGCAGGAGGGGTGGGTGAAGGAGCGGTTCAAAGAGGGGTCGTAAACCAAAATGAAAGCAGGGACTTAGGAAACATAAACTCCAATATACTTCTGACAACACAACAAGAGTTTAATTAAACTGCCAATTCTCCCCCCCCACACCCTGCAACAGAGACCAAAGAGCAAAGACGAGCATTGCTACTCTGTGTGTCAGCAACATGCGTGTCTGAAACTGTCAAACAAAAGCTCCAAAAATCCAGTGAAGACGTGTCAGACAAGCTGCATGCTTGGCACTTGACCGGGGTTTGTGCCTTCATGGCTTTTTGTGTCGGCTGATGTGATTTACGACGTCGCTCAATCTGCTTTTCTGTGCTGCTGCAGTCAGAGGCACAAAGAGAGGCCTCTCCACACCAGACATGGCTGCTGCTGCTGCTGTGTCCGGCTCCTGGTAGGGATCACGCATTTCCATCACACTTGAACTACGACGCTTAATGCAGAAAGACACCGAAAGAAAAGGCCACACAGGTTTTTATTGAAAGGCCCAACCACACAGACAATTATGTAATCTAAAAGGATTAATATTGCATTACGACTGTTATTTGGAATTGGAAGGGGCAAATTCTTACTAGTGATCAATACTTCATAACCTGTTTAAACTTTATAAATATATTCCCAAATTTCATTCTGTTATTTTTCCCTTTCTGTTCCCGAGAGGAAGAAAAAAAGAGCAGTAATAATATGTTCAGTGTATCCTCGCTTCCTTTTCGCTCCACTTTCTGTCTGCGTTTCACAGTCGGGCAGACTCCCCACTGTCTGCCTCGGTCCCCCCCCCACTTAATCGTTGAGTCAAGCCTGAGGTCTCTTACGAGAAGGATGACGACCAGTCTGAGCAGCTATGTACAAAGAGAAAATCCCAGAACGCATACCAAGATGATCACCCAGATGGGCTTCTTGGAGAGAATTGCACTTTCAAGGCTTTGTCCAGGAAAAGAAATTAAAAACAAGTAATGACAAGGTAAATAAATATGGTTCCTAAGAAGCATTCCCACCCACCCCCCCGTTTTGTTTTTATTGGCATCTTAGTATAGCAGGAGCTTCCCTGCACAGCTGGAGATCACAGGAGCACCTGTGTACATGAAGCACGAGCACATCAAAAGATTACTGAGGCTAAGCAACAAGACAATAGCTTTATAGGAACAAAATGGATGTGCTGGTATGAGGAAAGGGAACACGTTTGGCCAAGAGACAATTGGTCAGTTACATGTTAGCATTTCCAAAGTACCAAGTCAATTGGTAAAAAAACGAAGTCAGGATGGGTTGTCAACATTGCACAATGCACAGAGGTAACTCGATGACTAACATCATACTCCACTAAAAACAATCAGTGAAGTTTTCTTTCAAGCCATTTCATCAGGCTGTCGTAGTTTTCCTGCGTTACTTCCTTTAAACTGAATCCAGTACTAGAGGAAATGACATCGCAGCAGTCTGGGTTCCTGTTAACACGTTTCTAATGCGAAGTGAAACAGCAAAGGAGGCCAGCGTCAGGTCAGAGAAGTAACAGTTCCTTTGATCTTCGGGAAACCATATGGTCCAACATGCAAAAACGACATCTGTCTGCAGATCTCAGGGTTTCTTTTTTTAAAACTTGTGCTACATTTCCACGTCTCTCTTTAGCTTGGCTGATGTCGGTATCCGTGGGTTGTTGGAGTCGTAAATATTGGCACGCTACGTATGAAGCCAAATAGAGACGACCTCGGATCAGCTGAATAACTGTTTATTTAAACTCTTAGCCTTTTCCGCAGACAGGGGTCTCTGCTCTTTGTTAAAAAGTTTAGTCTATATGCAGTCTGCTTATACTGTCTGCAAAACAGCTGAACTTTCCCCTCACAAAACGCAAACTGCAGCCTTACTGTTTCGTGACTGGTGCAAGTATTTTTCCAAATTATCATAGAATTAAGTTTGGAAAGTTGCAATTAGAACTCCCTCACCTTAAAGGACTGAAGAGTACAACAAATCAAAAAGCTAATAATATAGCAAAGAACTCTTGAATGTTTGAGTTATTTCGACTTTAAAGTAACCTTTAGCTTCAGTATTTTCTAAAGCATCCTTTAGCATCTATGAGTGATAGCGAGTCTTACAATTTGCCTATCAAGAGAGAAAAAAGAAAAAGCAGAAAATGTGGAATATCGTCTATGATATCGTTGGAGGCAATTTGAAAATATATCGTAATATAATTTTATTTTTTTGGCTACATCGCCCACCCCTACCTATTGTACAGTCTCTCCTCCTGGTACTAAGATTAGAAATACAAAATACACAAAAGAACAAAATGACCTAACATATACTACGATAAGATAAGTGAACTTTAAGCTATTAGGAGATCATTCGTGTTCAGTATTCAATACATAAAATGTTCCTTTAAAAAGCATAATATTTTTTGAGAGATGACATGCAGCAACAGGTGGGGGCGAGGCAGAAGTGTGTTGCTCTTTGGAAAACGCTTTTCTTATCTTTTTTTTTTTTTAAACCAGCTCATGCCTCCATTAATCTAAACAAAAGAAGCGAGTTCTTGGTTTTATTTGATAGATGATCTATCCATGATAATTGTTAGATTTTAGGTTCCCGTGAGTTCTTATTAGTGGTAGTAACCACAAAAACCACAACGATCAGAGAGACCTCACCTGAAAAACACCCAATCAATCTTCCTTCTATCTCTTCACTCTTTCAGGAGATAAGTGGCGATTATCCACAGAGCCTACAAGGCTCCTAGGAATACACCACAAATTTCTAACCTGCTTTGTCTGAGTAAAGGTCATCAGCTAAGAATCAGACCCCACAGAGAGAGTAACATGCATCAGGAGCAGGATTATCACTACATCCTAACAAAACTGTGGCACGTGCAGCAGATACTTCCCAAACAAAGGAAATCTAGGCCTGGGAGGGAGTGTCAGGTAGATGAAAGAAACCAGCACATGCTGTCATAGCCATTGTTAATGCAGGAGGCGTGGAAAAGGATGCACATGGACTCACAAAGTTATCTGATCTGAGGGTGGAGGAGGTCATCTCTCACTCAGTTACAGGTCAATTCACATCTAATAGCTTTTAGTAATGAGCTATCAGTTTTCTTTTCGTGTTTCATCTGTAAATCCAGTAAAGTCTTTGAAGCTCAATTTATAGTCTAATCCAAGATGATAATCTAGTTTCCCAGCATAATAAATAAAACATGGGTTGGACTCTTTAAGGGGTGTTTTCTTTGTAAACGCATATCAAAGTCTAGTGATTCCCAATAAATATTTATTTTACTGTCCAAGTCTCAGTGTTGATGTGTGTTTTCACATGGGGTGGTCTGCTGACCCCGGTCACAGAAGACACACGGTGACACCACTGATGACCTGCACTCACAGGGTGGTACTGTCTGATACTGTCATTATCATGCTCACTTTCTCATGCCAGCATCACAATGGGTGCAGGGTATCTGCTCTGAGGAATGAGGTACTCGCACAGCCACACATTCACCTCTTTGTCTGGCTGCTAACAAAAGGCTGCAGAGACGCAGGATGGTCAGACTGCCTCAGCGGCACATTCTTATGAACCACATCACCATGGCCAGAGCGTCATTTTCAACCAAAACTTCTTGCCATTTTCTGCTCTACTCCCAGGTCACCCTTTCTTAAAGGGCTGTTACTCCTTTTCAGTAAAGACTTATGTAACTTTATTTTGTACAAATCTAGAACTCAACTCAGAACAACCAACTACACCTCATCTGACCCAATCAAAGCAAAACCACATAATTCCAACCTCTGATGCACCTCTTCAAATTATCCTGCATGTTAACTTGTAATAGCAATTTGACCAGTTGGTGCTAAACCATTAATAACCAATTCGTTTCTGTGTGTGTTCCCTACAGAATGTAGCTCCTCATCATACGTCTAAGGCTTCCCAACAATTTGCAAGCAATTTTTATAATGCAACACAACAAACGGAGGTTGAAAGCTTCAAAATATATGATAAGAGTCTTCCAGCCATTTGCTCAAGTCTACTCTGAGTCAATCTGCCACTTCGACGGCTAGAAGAAACATTCACAAGGAGATGAAAAGTGTTGTTTTCATACCCAAATGTAACCGGAATTGAAACAACCACGACTACAAAATAAGAAATGGTTAATGCAGCCAAATGACCAGCACCAACTTTTATGCCTTTTTGATTCATCATCAACTTCCATTTTCAAGAGAGTGGTGATCAGTATGATCTGCTAACTCTTGGGTATATTGCATTCACTGATCACATGAGACAGATTGTACATTAGAGTTTCTGACTTGGCAGAACCAAAATGCCAGTTTCGTTAAGCATTGGATTAAACATGCTTTATAGCATTTAACACCAACAAAAGTGAGTTTAGTCAGCTTTAGCTATCTTAGTTTTCAGGAACACAAGCTGATTTGGGCCTCTATGGTTTCTGAAACCTATTCTGAGACGGAAATCCACATCATTACTGTTCACAAAACTGCTGCACAGCTTTTGAATTTTAGCCACCGGACTGCAATTAAAACAATACTCTGGAGTGTCCACACACTACCCAACACCGTGAGGAACATTCCTAGAAGGATCGAGAGTATGAATAGATGTGAATGCTGATGGATTCATTTGCATGCTAGCTGGCTCTCTGGCAAGCGGTCAAAACCCTCTCCAAACTTTGGGATCATTGACAGAACAGGGATGGAGAGAGGCGTTGGTTCCCATTCAGCACGCTGTGGGTTTTGGTAGTGAACAAATACACGCTCGCATGCTGGCACACAGAAGCTCACGAACGTAGGGAGCTCCTTCAGGAGCCTCCCTTTTCATGCAGATCTTTTGTCTCTCAGTAATGTCTGGTATGCCAGCTCTGCTCAATGACCTGATTTCTATGGGGCTGCCAAGGCACAGATCTCTCTCCCTGCGTTTGTGTCTGTGTTCATCTGCCTGCAAGGCCTTCCTCTGGATAAAGCACAGGGCTTAGCTGGGCAGACAGACACAGACCAAGACTGATCCGGTGTATAAGAGCGCAGGGGACACAAAGAACACAAACAGAAAGTCTTGCATGAAGTAAACAGAACGGGCCTCAGGGCAAACTTAATTGAATGAGGAAATGTATATATTTTTTCCCCCTCAAGTTGCCAGAGTGATTGTAATGGACAAAGCAGTTAATAAAAATAGACGTTTACTTTACATTCTAAGTAGTTTCAGGATATTTAAAACAATAATATTTGATTCTACCCAACAAATTTTAAGACAAATTGTTTCTGTACACTTACCTCGTCTTTGAACGAATACCCTGAGTAGGGGATGAGCCGAGTCGACTGCCTTGGAAAAGTTCTCGTCATTGTTAATCGGCAGGAAGTCCCCATGAGTGTCGGCGTAGCCAATCATCACCTCTATATTGGCGAGGCGGTGAATGTGCAGGATGAGCTTGTAGAACTCCTCGAATTTACCAGGCTTGAACCGGTTTACGGAGAACCGTCGGAACTCTGCTCCGTACTAAAGGAAGAGGAAGAAGGAAAAAAAAAAAATAAATAGATGTTATTCCTAAAGTAGAAAAGTAGGATGTCACTTGGATAAACAAAAAGGTAAAAGTAGTTGGTGGATAAGGCACGGCAAAGCAAGCTTCTGAACCATATATAAATAAAAATGACAGTTTGAAAAACCAGTTTTAACACAGCCATTTTTTCAAACATTTACTTTACACAGCAGCAAAAAATATTGACCTTCAGGGAAGAAACAGATCAACGTTGCTTTTCAACATACCAAATGCAAAGTTAGAAAAATAATTATATCTTAGTAAGAGAAATTAATTTCCTTTTGCACATAAACTGCTTTTATGCTGAGCTACTGCTTTAATTAGCAAAGACTCAAGACCAGAAGTGGTCTTGAGTGCACAGTACCATATTTATTCAGTTTATTCAACCTGATAAATGTTGATACAAATTAAAAAATATATATTTATGATGATTTTTTGGGTTCCGTTTTTTTAAAGCACAAATACTGTCTGGAATCTGGAAAAACATATAATCTGAAGAACTTCATGATATCTAAACTCTAAAGAAAGTAAAATTAAAAGGAAAAAAACTGTTTCGGAGTGGCCTAGTCAATGTCTAGACATAAATCTATTTGAGTATCAAATCATCCAATATGGCTGAATAAAAAATAATTTTGCAAAGCAAAGCCAGCCAGGTTTCCTCTACAGCACTGTAAATGACTCAGTGACAGTTATCGCCTTAACTTGATGACAGTAGTTGCCCCCAGGGGTGGTAGAACCATTTATTACATTTAAGAGGCAATTACTTTTCCACGTAAGGCTCAGTTGTTTGTACAGCTTGTTTTGTTTAATAAATTAAATAATCCTTTCAGCATGGCCTTCAGTATTACTAAGTCTGATATTTAAATGTATTGGATGGTCTAACATTTAAATTTGACAAAAAAAAAAATAAAAATTGTCACACTTAAATGTGTGACAAAAAAATCCTTCTGATAGGATTCTGTAAGGGGCATTTCACATCACTGAATTAGGCCTTAAGATTAATGAACTACCAGCAAAACGATTCTGCTTCTTTAATGGTTTGTAAACAACCTGTGAAGCTCACAGTTTCCTCCTCATTGAATGTGTTAGCAGATACATTCTGTGTGACGTTAGATAAACCAGGAGAGGAAATAAATGAGTGTGAAAACTTTGGATCATATTCATTTTAAATGAAAGGAAAAAGGACCCATTAAACAACATTTTTCTACCATCTACTGCAGCTCAAATGTCAAATGTTTGAGCAAGTACTTCCTCAGGAACGCTAAATGTCATCCCTTAAAACAGAGCAACTTTACTGTACTCTAGATCTTCTATAGTCCTGCTCTCTCTCACCATCACGCAGCCTGAATGCACTTCACTAGATATATCTCAAAATAAGAACCAAACTAGATATTCTATTAGAAATATAAAGTGCAATAAATCAGGTCTCAGTTGCGACTGGATTTCTTAATAGCACACCTGAAAAAAATCTCAGGTTGCACTGGTGCAACCAATCGCTGAGGGTAAAACAAATAAACCCCCCCGCGAAACTGAAAGTCTCCCTGAAGTTTCATAACACACAGATTCTTACAGAGACAGTAAAGGGAAAGGACCCTCCCTATGATTGGCTCTCTTTGTTTTAATTTGTCCTACTAAAGTCCTAATGGCTCTGATTGTTTCATGACACCAAAAGGTTTTATCTGCTGGAAAAATTAACAACAAATACAAAAGTCACTTTCCTGAGTTAATCACTGAAAACGGCAGTCGGCTATTTCCGTAAAACATTTTTATAGCTAGATAAACCACATGAATGAATTACATCAAACACAAAATGTAGTAAAATAAACACGGAATAAAGTTCCACCCTAAATGATTCATGCTTCTGGCAGCTTTATTTAGCTCTTAAAACATCTTTTAATTCAGATTTTCTTTTAATTTCATTTATCTTGCGGTCTAAGTTTCAGCTTATAGAAGCTCTTTAGACCTTTTTTGAGTAATTCTGCTTAAAATAATACATTTTGTTTACTAGATTGTCTACTAATAAAAAAAGAAAGAGAAAAGAAGGTAAATCTGTGGTCAATGAGGTAAAAAAAAAGGTTAGGCACACAAATAGTCTAGACTATCCTTTTAAATAGCTCTGCACCGCTCTCTACTTCTGCTTACGTCACCGACCCCAACTTTGAGAATCTTCTTCCCCCAATGCCAACTTCCACACTAAAGAGTGTTCTTACTTTGACCTAGTTGCACTCAAGGACGTTGGTTCACCATTTGCCGCATGTATACCAATAAGAACAGATTTTTGCGATGGTTTTCTTGGCTAGGTCAGTAAAACATCATAACCTCAAAGCTGAAATTTATAGTAGGCAAAAACAACAACAACAAAAAATAAATTGTGACTCAGACACACAGATATACAACCAAAACATAAAAGCACACCTCAATAATCCACAGCAAAAGACAACAGCAGCAGTTCTGCTGCGTGATTCACATAAGTAATTTGTAGCAGTTTGCTACTCTAATCATCAGCTTACATCACAAGTGAGCTGATATCAAAGGCAGAAAGCAGAGAGAGAGAGAAGGTCAGGGGCAAACAGGAAGGAGAGGAAAAATGCTGACATGGTTGCAGACAAGGAGAAGATATGCTACACCCACCACTGTAATTGGAAGATGGCATATTAATTTCAGAGAAAGCCCAGTGGGGATGCCAGAGAAACTTCCTGCCAGGTTTACTTCAGGCACAACTTGCAAGTCAGCTTTATGAAAATGTGACGCCCCATTTGGGTTTAAGCTAATATAAGCCTAGCTACTCCGGAGGATGACACAAGAAGCCGATCAGCAGGTTCTGTCGGTGTTTGGTCAGAGTTAACTTTGTGGAAAGGGAAACCTCGTTTGTAATTAAGTCTGCAATACTTAAACATGTTAAACTTGAGTTACCAAATTGTCCAGAGATCTCCGTCAACCTTGTGGTTAGGAAAGTCTTCTTGGTACGGTATGTCATGTTCATTGTGCTCCATGCAGAACCACCCCAAGGCCTGGAGCAAGCCTGAACATGACATGATTATTCACAGGCTTAAGCACTCAAACCCAGTACTAAGAATACATCACCTCAAACATGACATCACCTGTCCTTCTGGCCTATCAGGACGAAGTGACGCCGAACAAGCTCTAACATGCCTGGAAGCCTCCTAACTGAACACAGCAGAAAAAGGAAGATAAGTCACTTCTTACTTTGGTCAACACTCACTTCTTCGTCTTCATCATGCAACGCTCTGCAAGTCAAGGTTGACTTACTGATTCTCTGTAAGTAAATAACCGACTATGAAGTGAGCAGATAATAAATAAATATGTTCTTTATTATTAAAGGGATGCAAAACAAAGTTTTTAGGTAATGTGGAAAAAAAAAAAAAAAAAATTCACCACTACTCCCACCTACCTACAGTTAATCCCCCCACAACACACACAGTGATAAGAGCTTTAGGTGACTGAAACCAGCTCCTTGCTGAGGCTCCCTGACAGACAGCCAGACACCTCCAATGTTATCCCTGATAAGCTTATCGCTGGAACAGTTTCCCTTGAGAAAACCAAACATGAACTGCCAAGCGCCGAGCACACACACACACACAAATCAATCAGAAGCACACAAAAGTATCAGAGCAAGAAACACACAAGCGGCACTACTGGAAATGAGGAGGAAGCTTACCTAATGTTCACAAGGTTTGTGTTTTCTTTTGGACAAACATTTTAAGCATCAGCTTGCTTTAAGGGTTTTATTTTGAGATTTAATGGCTTTTTTTGGTAGTTAATATTGTCTGCAATTAATGATGAGTAACAGGAATGTCATATTTTCTTCAGGTTGAACTGTGTTTAGAACAGTTCTGGATTGCATTTCTAACAGGCCAGAGAAGAACAGAGGACAGAACACAGCAGTTCTGGTTGGAGTTAATTTCTAACTAAACTCATTTCTTGTTAGAAGACAAAGTTTCAATCCAGTGGCAAAGCAAACTAGGCGTGATCTTTTGAAATTGTTCTTAGAAATATGCATATGGTTCAAATAAGATGCTGTTTGTTAACAAGAAAAACTAAATCAAAACAAACCCCTCCAGCCTTAATAGAATAAATTTAAGATAGGGGTTTAGGAATCTTTTACAACATTGTGTTTCCACGGTGATTCTCTTTTTCAACAAATTAAAACTTGGCTTTTGGTATATTTTTTGTTGATGTCATAATTTCTCCTGAAAGGAACCAGTTGTAAATGCCTGCAGTTGGAATACCACTGGTTTAGACCAAAATTAGACCATATTTTATTATAATGGCATTAAATTTGCAGGTCAGGAAATAAGTTGGACATTGTTAAACTCTACTAAATGTGAATCAGAATGAAACCAAACTGGAGATGATGAGTTATTTTCTTTTTAATAGTGCCACAGACATCTTGGCCATGTTCTAAAATTAATAATAATTCAACTTTTATTGTCATTGCACTGTCACAAGTACAAGCAACGAAATGTGGTGTGCTCGGAGCCGGGAATCGAACCCGGGTCGCCCTGCTGCCAGCCGCTGATAACGGAGATCCGGTTTTGGTGACAGATGCACTACAGATGGGTTCCTCCATGGGAAAGGGGCCGATTGTCGAACCTTAAGAAAATGTGAAAACTAAACAATAACTCCCTGAAATGTTCTCCCTGTAATTTAACTTGATTGGCCCAAAACTGAGTCGTTTTTAAGTCATATTTAAATGCGGTATTCATGAATCAAGAAAGTCATTCTTAGCCCTTTCAAATCCAAATTGGCAGAAAAAAAAAAAAATACGAATGTCACTAATTCCCATCTTGCATAGGTCAGTATGAACTAAATAAAGCTTTCGCCATTTATCTGTCGTCTCAATCATAGTTGAGGTGAAGGGCTGAACTGAGCAGCTTGGACTCTTCAGCACACGGGAAACAGGCTGGAAGGGAAACAAAGTGACAGAGAGTCACGTAATGCTGTGCGTGAGGAGCTACATCTGATCAAACGGAGGGGGAGAGGGGGGAGAGAACGCGTGACGTGACACGACGGTGAGTCAGCTCTCGATGTGACAATGATGCTGATGAAGCTGCTCTGTTCCAGCGCTGCTCTGTGGCAGCTACACCCACAAACAATCCCCCCTGGTGGCATCACAGTCAAACGATGCAGAAGAAAGTGACTCTCCGAGGTCACCGTGTGTGTTCATGGTTGACCCATGGACTGGATGTTTGCCCGCCTGCTGTCAGCTCCCCAACCGGAGCATCTGTCCACCGTCTCACAGACCTGTCAGGCAGACAGAGGGGGGAGGGGCTCCTTATCAATCTTCTCAGGCTGTGGTGATCAAGCTTGGTTGAACGCCTTTTCGAATCAACTTTTGTTTTCCACTCAACTTTCTATGACTGAGCTCGGATGCAGCACTCTGGGAAGATGATTAGTTATTCACTGATTGATAAAAAGAAGAAATTTTGAAGGTAATCCACTGGCTTTGGTAAACACGATGGGGAAAGCAATTCTTGACAGATTCTGATGAGAGTTGAACACCTCTACGTTGGTGTGTGTGTGTGTGTGTGTGTGTGGCGGCCCCTGAAGCACAGTAGCCTTGTGAATCTCCCACAAACTACTGACTGGACTTTTTCCTTCCACTAAACTTTCAATTACTGTGATTGGACACATTGTTGTGTGCAAACAAAAAACAATCTGTCCTCTGAATCATTTTAAATGTCTGAGAAACTCAGTTTTGGTTTATAATCCACAGTCTTTAAAAATTAGCATAATTCAATATTTATTAGTGCAAACAAAATTGATCAAATTTTTCTAAATCTCTGCAACAATGGTAGGAATTCCCACAGGAAACCTGGTTCCCCTTTGATGAAACAAAAATCTTTACATAAGTAAATTTAACATGACTCTATAACTAATTGGTTTATGGATATGGCAATTGATTCAAATTAGCCACCAGACTCTAGGCCTCCAACAAAACAACCCCAACATATGTAGAATAAATTGTAACTACTGCAGCCATAATGTTACACTTGATAGATTTTTTTTCCACATGTTCACCTAAGATTGTCGCTGAACAACAAACAAACAAACTGTATTGTGTTTCAAACCCCACAAGGCGTTGTGAAAGCCAATAATGATCAGTCAGCACACAATCTGTATTGTCGGAAATCAAAACAATCGCAGCAATTCACACAGAAACACCCAGAACCTGGTCCGGTTCGGATCAAAGCGTCGCAAAGAGAAGGAAATGTGTTAGTTGCAAACAGATTCTCCCTTCCAGCTCCTGCTTCGCTACGGGACGACCATGTGTGCGATTTTTTCCCCCTCTTTTTTCCCCCCTCTTCTTTTTTTTCTGACACCAAACTCTCGTTGAGTCTTTAATTTATTTACATAAATCCACCCACCTTGCTCTTCACTTCAACGGCGTCGCAATCAGCGTGTCGCAAAGGTTGCGACTTGTTAAAGCTCCGATTCATTTTTGGTGAACGCAGAAAAGAGGGAGAAAAAAGAAGGGAGGAAAAAAGTTAAGCCTCCCTTTTTCCGCAGATAGAGGGGCTCCTATCCTCAGCTTTTTTCTTTAGATGTCCGTTCGCTTCGCTTCCTGCAGAAAAGTTAAAAGTTTGTTTGCGGTTTCTGCTCTTCTCGTGTGTTTCCAAAGGGCTCCGTCAGAAGCGAGAGATGACTTCACGTTACAAAGGCCAGCGAGAAACTAACCGCGTTGACTCGGGGAGAGTGGGATAAGTTTTGAAATGACATCAGCGCTGCTTAAAAAAAAAAAAGGATTCGGGGATGCGTTCGAGAACTGCTCGTTAATCTGACGTTCCTCACTTCAAAAATGCTCAGTAAAAGAAAGAGAGATGGAAACGAAGAGACTAGTTTCAGAAGGAGTTAGTGAAGAAACACAAAAAAGAAAATTAAATGTAAATATGGAAATAAAGACACAGTAAATGAATGCATGTTTGCAAATAAAGAGAGAAAGAAAGGAAAAAGGAAAGAATCAAGAAAGTTTTTTAAAAATGTATGATTTTTAACGCAACAATGAACACCATATAAAAACATTCAAGTCATACTTGAGACAGTAATGTGACGAATAAACACAAACCAATAAATGACAAAACAAGAACCAACAATAAAACAAGGCCCACAAACAAAAACCCAGCAATTATTTCCACAAGTAGGTGGATGATAAAAAGTAGATAACCAAATAAAACAACAAACAAACAGAGGTTACAGAAAATAAATAAAACGTTTGAGGTCTTTATAAAAGAAAAGCCTTTTATAAAGACCCCAAGCATCTGTGGAGAGACATTAAAAATATAAACAAAAGTAAAAAAAAAAAAAAAAATCACAGCAGCTGCAAATCCAAGCAAATCTTTGATTTACTAACCAAAAGATGTCAAGAACATACAAAAATAAAGTTAAAATAGTAGACACATAAATGGACATATATAAACAAAATGACACCTTTAGTGTTTATAGGTGATTATTCACCTCTGGAAGGAACAAAATTCAGAACGGAATACATAAACCACTTAAATAATGAAAACAACTCCACCGATTAAAACAACTAAACTATTGAAGAACTCATCAGGAAAAAATAAATAAATCACAAAACAGGTTTCTGTAAAGGATTTACATAATATTCAAGCGCAACGTTAAATTACTGGAAAACACTAAACATAAGTGTCATTATCGCAAAAGTATTTTTTTGTAGATTCTGTTATTTTTAGCTACAAAAGAGATTTTTTTTAATTTTTTTTTACGGAGTTATACTATTTCCGATAGACTTGAATGCATCAAAATTTGGTCCAGACCTCCAGAGCGCCAGAGGACGCATCCCTACGAGCCTGCTCTTATTTACCCATACAGACAGTGCAGATGGTGCACATGATCAAAAACAAATGAAGGCAAATATTTTATGTTGGTTTAATTTACGATTTGTGTTACAGCTAAAACAGGTCCAGCTCAATTAAAGTCAATCAGCTGTTTATTTATCCCGAAGACAAATTTGTGACTTGTTCTTAATTAATTATGTTTTTCAGACCAAAAACAACCAAATTAATATCCATGAAATTTTCCAAATTATTCGTAGAAATGTGTTAAGGGTAGAATAGGTCGTGAAACAGTTAACAGTTAGTAGAGAAAATTTCTTCTAGATAAGCAGGGAGATTTATTTCAGCTGATTTTTTTTTTTTTTTTAAAAATCAGCATTAACTTAACAGTTCACGAGAAGATAAATTTTAGGAAAACTTGCAGTTGTTGACTTGAGATGTTCTGTTCATTTACAGGAAAATGTTGCCTACTGCTGATCAGAATGTGGTACTGCGTCTCTGTGTCAGCTTCCTTTACACAGCAATGAATGAACAAATAAACAAGGGCAGCAAATAAGGCAACGCCACATTTTACACAACTTATTTGTACTTTAAGTAGCTTAAAGTTGTGTTATTAAAATCTGGCATAGCCACTGTTCAAAATGGGAGAGACAAGAGAACATGTTGTTTGTATAATAATTTAATAGTTTCCACTGTGAGACTATCAAGATTCAATAAAAGAAAAATTTTCTTTAGGATTATCTGTAAAGCTTTACCAGGGGTGACTTTAGATATGAAGGGGGCTGTGAATAAACTAAAACAGTTCAGTTCACTGATGTAAAATAAAATGTGTGTCAAGACTCTGAGAATTTCTGTAATGCTATGTATGTCCAACAGAGCGCAGCAAAACCTCAAAGTTAAAGAAAAAAGACCTGCATTTAACCCAAAATTCAAATAGACCGAGATAAAAATGTGTTTTAAATTTATCAGCTTACTTTTCAAATCCTTAATATCTCTGGTACTGTGCAAAAGTTTTAAACTCCTCATAGGTTCTTTATACTTTGCTTTCAGATATGCTAGCAGTCCTATAATTTTTCAACGTATGTTGATCAGTTATTCAGGCTGCATTGACATTTTTTCTTTGTAATAACAGAGATATTTTTTAATAGGAGGCAGTGATGAAAAAGGGAATGAGCCGAAGTTGTGTAATTTCTCATGGAAAGAGAAAGAGGGCTAAATAAGAGTTTCAGCAAGAGAATGAAGATGGAGCACAAAAAGATGGAAAAATTGATTCCTTTTTTCCACCAAAGGTGCTTCGTGTCTCATCAGACACAGGAGGCTAACTTGATTGTCAGAGCTGATGTCTGAATCAGCCTGAGCTTAGGTGGTCCAGTGGTGGTAATGTGAGAGGAGATGATTGCAGTAAGATGAAGAGATACTCGAAATAATCCGTCCTGTGTGAGTGTGTGTGTGTTTTTTGGGGGTAGAAAAACATCTGGAGTTGGTTTTTTAGGTGGCAGGAGTACCAACCTTAAGCCAGTCAGACCGGTAAAAAGGTTTCTGATTCTGTTCTGCTTCACTTACTCTCTGATTAAAGTATGTTCTTTTAAAAAAAGGAGGATGCACACACACACACACACAGAAAATGTCTCAGCATTCAGATTATACTGAATACATGCTACAGTTGTACTATAACATCATCAGACCTGAAGCTTTTTCTTCTGGATCGCACTGAGTCATGACACACCAGCAGACTCTGCAGACAAGCCGTCTGACTGGTAGTCTAAATTAAATGCAGACAGTGCAAGCTGGGAAATGTAAAAGGTAATCTGTTTTCCCTGCAGTCTATTTTCTCCTGGGGAGACACTATGTGAGCAAGAAATGTAAGCAGAAGAAGGAGCCATGGTCTGGCACCACCCTCAAGGCCACTTTAAGAGCTGCATGTTCATAAATGAAGTAACCCCAAACACATTCTGTCCTTACTTAGAAATATTTTAACTTTCATCACACCTACCCAGATTTTGCTTCGACTGTTGGCATGAGCTGAAAAAGGGATGAACTAAAACTGAAATAGAGGGATGAAGCAACACTCATAAAGTCCATTAAAGGTCTCATCCTGAAGTCCAAAGAAAAGAGAAGTTCATTTAAGGACAATTTAGCAAATCAGCAGCCTGGCCACTGCAGGTATGTGAAAAGCAATTGTTTCATTACATCAGGAACAGCAAAACCTGATCTCCATACAATCATATTTGTGTGTATGCTTGTTCAAGATGAGAGAAAGACATAAATACAATGTCTTGATGCAATTGGCTGGGCTTCCTAAGTTGATAGATAACTTTTTATCAATTGGCAATAGATGATATATGGTTTATTTATTTTTCATCTACAGTTTATCTTTGTTTGTCCCACTGAAATCTGAAATAACTTATATAAGGGATACGAGCTCAGGGTAGCAGCCACATAAAATGAGTTTTTGTAACTGATTTTTTTTTTTTTAACAATAATAAGTACAGTTGATGTGTGTAAATAAAATGGGATCCAACTATATTAGACTATGTGGGATTGAAATGACCACACAGAATTAGATTCTTTAGAGTATGAACTGAACATTTTTGTCTTGTAAAGTTCCTTATGATGGCTATTGCTTCAAATTATTTCTATACAAATGAACTCAGAACATCTAGAAAAATTGCTGACTGACTGGAATGTTCCTGAAGGTGAATGAATAATGATCAGAGGAAAAAGACGGAGTCAGGTTTAAAACTTTAAACGTAAGGCATTACATTTTAAAATTGTGGAACAAGAACTCGTTCAAAGATGTGCAACCTGACTAGTTTTATGTGTTGCTAGGATGCCTGATCTAGACTAATGCATGCAGCATTACAACAGTAGAGACTAGACATGATCAAAGCACAAAAACCTTAAGATCTCCAACAGGAAGACAAGGCTTCACTTTAGCAGCAGCTCTCTGTTGGAAAAAGCTCAGGGTTATGCCTTTGAAACCTGAGAGCACTTTTTGGTTAATGTCTCACAACCCCTTGCTTTAGTTAGAAACTTTACCGCCTACTCTGCATTTAAAAGGAATAAAAATGATTCATTCAATGACCCATAAACAGGATGAAAATGAAACCTTTACATTTTGCAGCCTGTTGGACCATTTCTGTTCTTTCTGGATTGTCAAAGATGGACTATATTAGCTAGAGTGCATGTTTACATTTCTTAAATATGCTACTGACTACATACAAGGTAAAACCTGGCCTGCTCTTAAAGGGATATTGTGCATTTTTTGTGATTCATGAATGCGTTACCTGGCTTAGTCAAACTATTAACTATTTGCAGTGGCTCAAACTGCAAATACGGTGAATTTTAACCAATCCCAAGATGAGAAATTGTATTGTAGTTTATGTAAAAACTACTTATAGATGTTTGCAATATAGAATAAGACATTTTCTTTGCCAGACTATATTTAACAGGTCAAATGGTTAGTGAGTGTTTTGGAGGGAATTTACAGAGTGAAGAATCACATGCTTCTTTGTAGAAAAAAAAAAGATTTATCCAAATGCACTTTATATAAGAAGCATTTAGTAAATAGAAATAGATTAGAGAACCATGATCTGATGGTAAGATGATGACTGCTGATTGCTATTCCACAGAATCCCTCCTTTAAAAAAATCAGTAACACCTTATGAACCTCAAATCAATCATATAAGCTTCTGAACTCAATGCTTTCCTCATTACATTGCAGTTTATTCTCTTCTGTTTTCTGTTGTCAAATGAATCTACACAGTATGTGAATTTAAAGTCCCAACATTTCCTTTTTAATTATATTTTACTTCTTTGATAAATGCACAAGCTTAAGCTGAGTACTAGCCCTGATTTTAGGTAATAACTTTACTGAATAAGTAAATCTGTTAATGTGTAATTCCTACTTTGGTCATCTTTGACCACTTTCCTTTTTCTAGTTTATCATGCGCTCATGCTTGGGATGCCAACGAGTTGTGTGTGTCGATGGTCTTGGAGAGGTTTCATGTGATGCAGAGTTAAATAATCCCAAACAGATTTTCATACCAGAGATCCCCAGCATGATGCTGCCACCACTTGGGGGTGCCATCGTCATAGCAAAAGCCAAATTCATGCATGCTGTCAGGCACGTACACGGGCCTGCTTTCTCTCATTGTCCTCATCTGTCTCACTCACACACACATCTATCTTTTCAGACAATGCCAACTCTCGCACATCCTTGCCTTCTCTTGGTCCTGTGTGAGCGTTGCCTCTTTTGCGGACTCTGTGATTTGTGGAATCTTTTGATGTGTAAAGTGGTAAAAGACCTGCTCCCTGATCTGGACTTTGTCACAATTTCTGAAGCCATTAGGAGGCTTAGAGCCAGTTCTATTAAAGAGTTATAAAGTGAAAAATGTCTCTTCATATATTGAAGTTCCTGCCTGGTTCAGTGAAGCTCCGAGTGGTTCCCCTGTTGATCACAAACACCCCCATCACTTGTCTGCCTTCCTTTCCTGTGATGCGGTGCAAAGCGGAGTCTGTCCTGATTCACTTCTCCTCCCTGCAGAATGAAAACATCAGCCATCTGGTCGAGGGGTGAAAGGTCAAACCTCAGGCTGGTAATGAGGATGGCGTCGCTTGGGGGATGTTGGAGGAGTGAGTGCATTTGTGTCTGTGTGAGTGTGTGTGTGGTTGGTTCAGCGTGTCTGCTTCCTGAGTGAGCATTAAACATTAACGAGTGAGCTCTGCACGTCTAGTGGGAGGACGGGAGATCTGAGTGCCCGGAAGGAGACGGTGTGCGGACAAAGTCGCTGCGGATAAATTAAAAAAGGTGCCAGGGCGTTTGCACAGTTGCATGAAATGCACCAAAAAGCGGACTGCATGTGGATACGCCGTACCTTTCAGTCAATCTCTCCTCAAAAAGCTTTTTCCTCCTGTTTATCGACTCACCCTTCTAGGATTCTGTACATCAATAGCTTGGGTCGATGGGAAAGAAAAGGCACAGAGGCTGCTGTTGTGACAGAGGTGTTTGTGTGTGTGTGGCCTTACATTTGATACACTGTAAGGACAATTTTCCTAACACATACTATGCTGTGGGGACCGATTGCTTCTTATGGGACCAAAAGCCCAGGGATCGTAAGAAGAAGTGGTGTTTTGGGGTTATCGTTTAGGTCAAGACTAAGGTGTGAATTGAATTTGGGTTAGGTTTGGGCTTAGACATGCACTAGTAAAAGTTAAGTTTACGGTAAAAGTCAAAGTTAGACTATCGAGATAAATGAAAAATTAATAGTAGTTGAAGCAAAATCATTGTAACGCTATAAAGACATCATATATGTGTGAACTTGTCTAGTTATCCTATTTAGAAAAATTTCTGGCATATTTACTAAACTTGTAAATATGTTTACCAATGGTCCTTATGGGGACCAGTAAAAGGTTGTCCTGATATCGTGGATCTAACTGGTCAGGGTTAGAGGTTAGGTTTAGAGGCATGTTGTGATTATGTTTTGGTTAATCTTAGGGTCAATAATAGACTAGTTTTTGTTAGGGTTAAGGAAAATGTCTCAGTTAGGCATAAATGGAGTTATTAAAATTAATGACCAAATTCCTAAAATGGGTAGAAATACAAACTTACATGTGTGCATATGTTTTTCCTCTTCTTTTTTGCCATCACATAATTTGTTCCAGTTATTTTCCACCTTGACTAAATGTCCTGTCCACTTCTGCGGGAGTTAGCTGTAGTCGAAGATAAGCCGTTGGATAATAGCAGCAGGTCTCGCTCGGCCTCAGCGCTGCAACAACCCTACAGACTGAAAATCACAGAGTTGAGGTAAAAACCCCCCCCCCAAAAAAAGCATAGATCTCACAAGCAAACTCAATTACGTTCACTTCCTTTCTATTCTCTTTGCAGACTCTTCAATGCAGTTGCAAGTGTGTGCTCCTGTGTTAGTGCAGTTGCCATGGAAATGCAAGCAACGGTGGGAATAATGGAACACTCAGCAGTAAACCACCACCTCTCCTGTTTTACCAGTAACCTCTGAGAGCATGTTTTAGTCACGCTCTCCGACTGCGGATCAGTTTTATCATAATATTTCCACTGCATTGAGTTCCCCTACATATAAGGTGAATTTGATTGTCGAGTGCATTACGTGTGCAAGGCTGGTGAAGAAGAAGAAATGGTCTCCAACTTAATGAGGATAATTATCATAAATGAAAATAATTCTTTCTCAATGGGAATTTTATGTTTCATGTTTGCAGAAAAGGATATGAGCAACAGGTGAACATATTTTAAGTAGAAGAGGTATTACATAATATTTTTGTTGCTTTTATAACTCCAATTTATTTGGAAACATCCTTATAGCAATTATATTATACACTGGTAACAAAAAGGAGGGCATGGGTGACCTTGTACTTTTAACCAGGATCTACATTCATGAGAAAGGCTCTGCCATAAAAACCTTGTCTGGAATTAATAATAATAATAAAGACAAGGATGTAATAAACAACACCCTCCATATTTATTGGTTCCTCTGATAAATTAATTGAAAAAGCCTGAAGTGAAATTAATGAACAATTTCACACACACACAAAAATAAAAAAAATGCATCTTTTAATTAGTTTATTTATTGAGTACTGAAAAAAATATAAAAAACACATACACATCCTACATCTTACAAATTGATGCTCCTTAACAATTCCTGTAAAATACATGGAATGGAAGCATTTTTTACATTTCTGTTTTTCTTTATAATTTTATCAGACTTTGAACTTTTAATCACCTATTATTTGCTAGGGGTTTAAATATGTGATCTGTATAGTGTTTGACAGTAAGTAGGATGTCCTTTTCCTGAAATGCTGCTTTAGGTTTATGCTGAATTGAAAGTGATGGAACACCTTCCAAAAAGTTCCCCTTTTGTCTGATCACGCCACTTAATATTTTCCTGTTCTCTTTTTTCAGTAGTGGTTTTGGTGTTTGTCTCAAGTACTTTAAAGACCCACTATCACGCAAAATCCACCCTTTGCATGTTTATATAATTCCATTTGGGTATCTCCTGCTTCTAGAAACAGTCCAAAAGCATAAAAAACAAACAAACAAACATTTTTTTTGTTGGTGTCTACAAAACAACTTTTTTCAAAAATCTCTAAATTGTTGCGTCACAATTTGTTACCTGGCAACCCGAAGCCAAGCCCAGCCCCTCACCTGGCAACCCAAGTGGACCCGCTTCATTACAAGTTACCACTGCAAAATTTCTAGGCCAAAGATGTACGGTTGATGGGTCAATGATGTTCTAATCTAAGCTGTTTTTGGGGCTTGAGTTGTTGATTCCATCCTCATTCTTCACTCAGCGACTTTTGTTTCTGCTGCTAAATATGTGGTGCTTTTTGAGATATTTTGGAGTACCTCATTTCACCAGACATGTTCTATTTAAGTGATTTCTTAATCAATGATGAATAAAACTAATCATCATTTAAGAACAATTTTTTGTACTCACTCATATTGTTATATTACTTTTGATGATCAGAAACTTCTAAATGTGACAAAAAAAAGAAGCAAAAACAGGAGGAACTTGTGAGGTGACAATTAGTTTCTCACAGAACTGTTTGCAATTAACGTTAAATGTGGATTTGACTTCAGAAAATATTGACTTAGTCTGTTATTTCAGATCATAGAAAATTTGCTGTCAGCTTCTTAAAGCTCAAGGTACAGCCTTGGAGGAATTGTTGGACTTGATGCTAACCACCAAACGATGTGTTAAATAGGCCGTAGTCATTCAACAGGATGACAAACAGATTCAATACTAATATGAGTGAAACGGACTCCAGACGTCAGCAGAGGAAGTTCCTCTGCTCCACAGCCTGGCGGTTCGAATTGGGCCCTGTGTTTGTTTATGAGCTCGGATCAGCTGGCAAGCTGCATTTAGTGTCAATATTTTGAAAGATAAAAAGAAGTGCTTGTTTGCAGAAGTCTACGACGAGTTTATGAGAAGTTTCCACTAATAAGTTGGCGTCGGAAATGAGGCAGGTGGAGACACGGTGACTCGGCCATGCTTTCCTCCCTCACTCCAAGAACAGCCGAGAGTGTTTTTGTTTATGCACGCAGTCAGCAGAGAGTGAGCGCATCCCACACGGCTCCATGATTGAAAGAAAACAGCATCAATCTAGCAAAGAGCTCAAGGCCAGGCTCCTATAGTTTAGATGGATAGATGGATAGATGCTAGACAGACAGACAGACAGACAGATAGACAGACAGACAGACAGCATCTGTTGTGCTTACCCTCCCCCAGTCCTGCCCCCTCTAAGTGCTCTGTGGTCATTTTCATTCATCTCCCCCATGATGGTAAAATGTCAAGGTTAGAGTGTGCCAGATTTCGTTCTCTCTCTCTTTTTCTGTTTTTTTTTCTCTCTCACTCTCGTTCTCTCTCACACACACACGCACACCCACAGTTAGAGGATAGGGAGGTGAAAAGAGCGCCGTACGAATACAAGAATTAGTCAAGCGTGCATTTTCCTTCTTCTCCTTTTCTTTGCCTCTCTGGCTCCTCTGCTGCCCCCTCTCTTTGTTGGTATTGCCCTTTGGTCTCTCTCGATGTGTGTGTGCGCGCGTGTGTGTGGGTTAATTCAAGGGGTAAAAATGAGCATAGTTTAGAAAGATTTGGTTTAGGGGTTTTCTTGGATATTTCTTTTGCTCCATTAAGTTCATGAGTCTTTTTATTGAAAAAGTAAAGTGAGAAGCATTAATTTAACAGAAAGAGGGTCATGTGAAAACGTTATGAGGGGAATAGTTATGTGTCGTATGATAGCCTTTATTGAAAAAACAAAACAAAACACTTTTTCTTCATATTTAACCCAAAAACCTTCACCTGTTGATGTATAAAGATACATAACTACATCTGTTTTAAACAGAAAACCAGGCCAAAATAATATAACACATTGGTTATTCCCTTTAATTAATAACATTTATAGTTATTCTGGTGTTATTACAAAGAATGAGATAAATATACAGACTGAACACTTGTTAAATTTATTAGTTGTTTTCAAATGCTTGCTGTGCAGAGGTTCAAAACTTTTTGCCATTCACAGATTATGACAAGCTGATATTTGCAGGCTAATAAGTCAGGTTCTCTGGTCCGGTAGTCGCTCTGTATTGGGGAGCTTTTAACAGAATGTGAACAAAATGTTGATGTTATTTGATGGGTTTACTCATGTCTCACTTAAAGGTCACACCTCATGTTTCAAATGGACACCCCTGTAAAAGTAATGAATGAATATGATAAGGATCAGTCATGAATTAGTGAGCTCTTGTTTAATTTTGTCATCAAACAGAAGAAATGATTCCTGGTGCGAGTAGGGAAAAGTATATCAGGTCCTTTTCAGCCAGCTGCCTGGCAGTGTGTGAGCAACAGGCCACGGAGAGGTAACACCTTGTTACTCTATGTTCAAAAAAGAGAAAAAGGTTTGTTATCTCCTGTAATATTCTTTTTTATTATTGTTATTATCTTTATTTTATATTTTCTCTCTGTTAAGAAGCTGCAGAAACAGTATGGTGGAGGATTTTAGCAGGTTTGAAACATTAACTTTTATACTTAGATGAGACGGTCATACCTTTACTAGGTATCGACGTTTATCACCATCTGACAAGTTTGGTTTGGTTTCACTTTATTGAACGTAGTGTAAAAAAAGAATAGCAAAGTTATATACAAACAAAATAAATTTTCAGTCTCAACAAGAAACAGAAATCACCTCTGATTTCCTGGTCTTGTTTAAATTATCAGTCTTTTGTGGCTTGATTCATTCTAGCCTTTTGCGTTATTCCACATTTTTGGGGATATCAAAAACAAAAATTTCCCCAATATTTTTGTTTAAATCGTTTCGTTCTTACTTCTTTCCTTACAGACAAGAATGTCAAGAAACACATAAAGCTTCCCACACTACTGTATTTATTAATCACTTTAAAAAGAAATAAATTGCTGACCAAAGTGCTGCACAGAAAAAAACTGAAATCAAGGAAGTCAGATCAAATTTTCTTAAAAATGGAGTGAAATGAACCAACCTAAGACTTGTTGATGAGGACTGGACAACCTTCACTTCCCCCACATGTTTGTCTTTTATTTCACCTCTCCCAAAGTGTTCGCCTAAACTCCCCCTTCTCTCTCAGACAGATTTACCCCTCCTCCTCCTCCTCCTCTTCCTCCGGTGAAGCCCCCTCTCAACCCCGAAGCAGTGCCCCAAGAGAACAGAGGTAAACATGCCCCCTTTTCTTTCTTTCTTTCGTTTTTTCCCCCCGCTCATTCCCACTGCTCCCCAAACTCAGTCGTCCTCTCTCTCAGTTTGTTTGCCGACGGGCTGCTTTCTGGACTCATTGTTTGGCCCTTAGCTCAGAGCACGCTTTGAAGACATAAGGGAAAAAAAACAGCAACAACAACAACAAAAAAAAAAACAAGAATAAGAGGAGGCAATGATACAAATCAATTTGTAAGGTTAGGTTTACAGCTGCACTTGTGTTCTGGGTATTTATAAGTAGAAACCATTTGGGGGTAAGTATGTTGTATGTGCAAAACACACAAGAGCTTCTGATAACCCAATAATGTTTATGCTGTAGATTAATAATAGTAGGATTTAGGTTTTCAACATGAAAGAGACATAAAAGCATGTCTCAAAACTAATGACAGAATCAGAGGAAAACAGAATCACTTTGCATCTTGTAGAAAATAAAACTGCAAACACTGATTACTTTTCATAGAGAATTAACCAACATAAAAGTTTTTTTTGTACTTACTTTTATTTTCAGCTTCACTCCGTTCCATTTATTTAAACGGTACCAACAAAATTGACTTCTTCTCAAGACATTTTCAAAATAAGCAAGTCCAATTCTTGTTCGTTTTTTCAGAAGCTCAGTCCAAATTCAGGCAAAAATGTGTCCAGTCCTTCCCAACTTTCCAGTCAGATTCAGATTACCTTCACTCCAACTCAGTCCTAATTACGTACAATATAATAAAGAGAGCATTGACTTTGCAGAAATCTCTCACAAGCAGGTGCATACTGAAGCACTGTGACAGGGACACTTTCTATGAGCAACAAGAAACAAAATGAAGAAAGTCTACGCCCTCGCTCAGTTTAACTCATAAATCACAAAGCAATTTGACATACTTCTTCTGTTTTTGTACATCATCTTTTTTACCCTACTTCTGTTGTCATAAACGCCGCCTTTGCTAAATATTTTTAGATTTTATTCTCCATTCATCCGTTTTGAAATCTTAGTTGCGACTCACCTCGGAGGCACCGTGCGAGACAGCTGTTTTGACAGCTATCAGACAATAATTGTACATCCGCTGAAGATTTGATAGCTACCTGTTCACGGTGTCACAGATTTTTTTTTTCTTTTTGAAACAGTAGCTGACATGCTACTGCAGTTGTTTTTCAACGTTTTGTGTTGATAAAAATGTCAGTTGACATGTTTACTGCTTTGTCGCAGGCTGTAAGAGAGGAGACTGTGTGGGAGTGAAGGTTAAGAGAAAGACAGTTTAGGTAGACCTGCTGTTTGCGTGCAGCGGGGTGCGTTGTTTTAAGCCACGACGCTACTGAGAAATTAGCTGGATTCAAAATACGCAAAGTCAAAAAGAAACTGCAGCCTGTTGATAAATAGGCTGACATTTTGCGAGCTTATTCATGTCCTGCAACATGTGGAAAAGTTGCACTCCCTGTCTCCGCCAGAGACGTGGAACTCGATGAGCTCTCGTCATGCTTCTCAGTCACCCTGTAATCCTGTCCGCTGGGTCACCTGGTTTTAAAAAAAGCAAACAAACAAACAAAAAAAACCCCATATGGCAGGTTTAGACAAACCGCACACCAGCGCCTGCACACACTCTAACACTTGTGCACAGGCGCGCTCGCTGCACCGTGGTAGTAAAGGGGAGAGCTTGCAGATTTTGCAGAAAGTCTCTCAAACTTTTTTTCATCTTTCTAAGCTGAAACATGATGCAGGCCTCCTCTGACATGCACACACAGTGTAAGACACACTTGAGCGTTATGAGGTGCCGTTGCTTGAAGACAGACGAAGCAGGTCTGGGTAGGATTAGATCCTTGCAGCCCTATAGCTTTCACCACACTGTCTGGCCTGGACTTTCTTTCGTCTCTGTATCTTTCTCCCACACCTGTTTCAGTCTGATTTGTAAAAGCAGCCCCTCCTTCCATTTTTAAGGGTATATAGCTATTACATTACCCTTGACACCTTATGTTTTTTCATATGTGGGCATTGTGTGGCAGCAGATCCACAGCAGGGTTTTAGAGCAACAAAAATTTTCAAACGTATCAGCTGCTGAGAAGTGAGAGGAGCTCAGCCGTGTGGGCTGAAAATGTCCCAGCAGACTGGGTTTATTGCCTCAGATCCATCTAGAATCAGTCTCCATTGTTCTGCAGGTTTGCCCCTTGAAAAGCTCTGGGGATACTCTATCTCATAAAAGAGGCCGCTAATGTACTCTGACCCAGGGTGGGATTATTATTTCGACGGTCTCCAGGCATGGAGAGAAGGAGTCGGTTGTGTCCGTTCGGCTGGATCGCTGGGAGCAGGTTGGACGAGGTGTCATCAAAACACAGACATAGGAAGAGCTGTCAAAGAAAGCCAACAAAGAGCTTCAACTCGTCTTGTGACACGCTTAACATCAGCTGTGGAACAGTGAGAAACAAGGCAAAGAAAATATTTGCAAAGCCAAATATTTGTCAGTTTTGCTGCTTGTATAGCATGTACAGAATGTGTACATCCTCATAATCATGCAGGCAAAGCTCTCTGAAGTCTTTTGTGACTTGCTTCTATTTTTGCTACGGAAGGGTATTTGCCAGAGGCGCTTTCTGAACATCAGAGCCGGCACTGACTCATCTGTGCACAAAGATCTGTAACGTTTGACATTTGATGTTTGTCTCAGTAGAAGTTTGACCCAAATTTAGAGCACTCAGGGTTGCACCAACAATTAAATAAGTGTACCATTTATGTCAATATCTTAGCAATAGTTTAAAACAATGTATGAAAGCTGAAGGATCTTTTTTTTTTTTTGCCTTTCTAAACTGCATGCAATTCTATTATACAGACAGAACTTCTTTGATGCATTCTCAACATAAATAGCAATTTAAACTCTTTGGATTTTATGAGATAAAAGTGTGCATGGTTGAAAAGTGAAAGCAAAAGAATTTGCGGCTAATCGGAAGGACAGGGCCATTTCCCGATGGGCCAGTCTGACGTTTGGACCACGAGGACCAGTTTCCCCATTTTTTTTTTTCTTGTCTTTTTTTGGGCCAGTGTGTTGTCATATCATTGGAGGGTTGATTACATAAGCTCATATGTCAGACCATTATAAGAAAATCAGTTTTGTCTGATTATCTGTAATCGACATCTGTGCAATGTTGATGTGGTGAAGCCGACGTTATCTTAAAACAGCACGCCATATCTGCTGCCCTGCACCACGTCCGCCTTTACTGGCAACTCTTGTTTTTTTTTTCTTTTTTGTGTGTGTGTTAATTTCAAAGACGCAGAGATCAGTCCAATCTCTAAAACACATATTAATGTTTTAGAGTTGGCCATGTTTCTTTAACACTGCTCTTACGCTGAGGAAAGAAGATAATAGTGTCATTAGGAAGTTAATGTTGCACTGTTAATGACAAACTTGCAGAGAACTGAGCAATGCAATTTTTTATTCTTTAATCATAAGGATTTCATATCTGCGAACACTAATTTGCTTGATATTTAATACTACAGAAAAGGAAATTCTTGTTGGAGATTTGCCCTTTTCCTAATGTTCTCAAATCTGTGAAATCAAAGTTGTTATGGAACCGTTTCCTTGCAGAGGAAAAAGGAATGATAGTGTGATAAGAAAGTGTGACATTGCTTTTAGTATAAAATATTTTTTATTTGGATATCTCTGAACACTTATAAGTACAAAATATATACTCAGATATTGCTGAAAAGAATGCGTTGTAAAAATGATTGTTGGCCATGTGCACTCCTGTTGAAACAAATCTACATTGTGAAGCAATTTTTACTTGCACTGAATTAGAAATATTTTAGGAAATTCTCTGAATTACAAGCTTTTACAGAACAGTGCACTATTGTAGACTTAATATGTAAGGTTATAATTACATGATTTTAATAATAATGGGTCATTATCAGGATTGGGCCAGTTTGAGGCATGAAACTCCAGGGCTTAGTGGTGCTTTGTTTTACTTTTCACCACACAGCTTTTTGCATGGAGGCCAAAATGTCTTAACATCATCTGAACAGAGGAACTTCTTCCACACGTTTGCATCTGTCCTCTGAAAACTTCTGGCTTATTTTTAACAATGACTTTCTTTTTCTTACCAACCATTTATGAAGCCCTGATGTGGGTTTATGTGGAAATTAAATTAGACTCAGGTGGAGTGTATTTGCAAATTCAGTCACTGATTTTATTTAGGGACATCATAACAAAAGGAATTTATTTTACACTTTTGTGACTTTTTTTAGTGTGTAATACAATTTAAAAACCATGGATTGTTTCAACGTTGTTTTATTTTGCAGTACCTTGTAATTTTCACGCAACAGCCTAATAAAATGCAGTTTGAAGTTTTGGTTTTTAATAAGAAAAAATGAGAAGAAGTTGAAGTCTCTGTAAGCACAGTTTTGACTGACATGGGTTGTTATTATTCAGTGTATGCAGACATTAAATTTCCTTGAAAGTTTGTATCTTGACAAAAATAAAAACAGGGTAAAAAGCTTAAATATGTGACTTAAAATCCAGTGTAAAGATTATGTGCATTTATTAGTAAATATTTACAGCGATTTAACATCTTTTACTCAATGCTCAAGTTAATTTATGGGTTACCACAGAGAGACAAATTAAAACTGAGAATTAAATATTTCTTATTTTTGTTGACAATGAGATACCAAATCGGTCTTTAGTTTAGTTCAGTTTTTTTTGTTTTACTTGCAGTGTTTTAAAGGTGTGAAAATCTGTATGTTTGCATGAGTATTTAAGAGTCCTGCAGCTTCACACATTGACACGACTTTGTGTCGCTTCTGTTGCACCTCGCCGCATACATATGCACCAGAGCTGCCCTTTGGAGGAAGTGGTTACCTTTTAGGCTTTCTGGTTTCACATATCTTGTTCCGTTTGTGAGTGTGTGTCTGTCTGTATGCATGTGTGTGTGTGTAGGATTAGGAGAGGCCCAGCTCAAGGTAGAAAGACAGACGAGGTTGCTCCCCCCTCCATTTTTTGTCTCACTTTTCGGTTCTTTCTTCGCTTTCCAGTCTTTTCCCCTCTGTCCTCTGTGCCTTTTCCCCCTCCTTAGTGGCACCATGATGGATGGCAGCCTGCAGGGGTGAAGGTGGAGGGGTTTGTGATCAACAGCCAGGCTATTGTGTGTTTCTTTCACCTTGTGTGTTTACTTTTCACTTAAAGATGAGAACAATGACAGGACTCAAATACATGGAGCCTTTCTAAAAAAACTAAAAAAACAACGCAGGGACCAATTTCTTATTTTTATTTGTTTATTTTTTTGATGGCTTAGAACCAGTTAAAGGGATTTGTGGTGGCTTCATGTAAGTTGTAGTTAAGTTTAGGCGATCGGCTGCGTTAGTCGGATCAGGTTAGAATAAGAAGGGACACATGGTGTAAGTGATGTTTCTGTGTGTCTGTGTGTGTGTTTGTGTGGTTGAAGATCTCTCCAGGAAAGGCCGTGTGGGATATGAAACCTGCAATGACAAAATGACTCACTAATCACGGTGATTAGAGGGTTGATGAGGGGAAGGCAGATGCTGTCACAGAGCTGGTTCAGCCTTCAAACAAGAACAGGCTCACAAGCGCATACAAAGAAGCAACTTTTACAGAAAAATATGCATCTTATTTTGCACATAATGTGCCTTGCAAAAGTAGAAGAAAGACCCCGGTTTCTGCTTTTGCATGTTGCAACCACAAGTCGTACTCTTTTGGTATTTTATATATTAGATCCACACAATCTACAACAAGATTGCTTTTTTTTTTTAAACAAATAAAAATGTAATAAAACCTGCCACACATTTGTTTTTAGCTCCCTTTGCTCTGATAACTAGATATGTAGAAATGCAGATGATTGTCCAACACATTTAATAAATCTGGCTTTCATAGAAAAGAGACAAGAAGAAAGACAGTCTTGAAAGAAAGTCAAAAGAAACTCCTTTGCAGTTTTCCACATGACATCTCGGGGACACGCCAAACATGTGGCAAAAGGGATCTTTTGTCAGATGACACAAAAATTGAACTTTTAAAATACATGGAAAACACATTATATTGTAAGAGACTAACGCTGTACACCCCACTAAACACACTGTGCCTTCTGTTAGACATTGTTACAGCATCATGGTGTAAAGGTCCTTTTTCCACTGTAATATTAGCAAAATCTTTACTCAAACACACACCATCATTTTCAGTTTTTTTTTTATTAATGATTACGCCCCCTACTTTCTATGGACTGCCTCATAAAATCCTGTTGTAATGTAGCAAAATGAAGAAGTTCAAGGGTCATGAATACATTTGCAAAGCGCTGTATGTTCATCGACTGCATGTGCAGGAGAAACATGCGTCCTCCACAGCGTTGGCCTCAGAGCAACTGCACACACGCTCATACAGTCGCACACACACTTCTTGGCATTGAAATTAATTCAGTGACCCCTGCTTAATGGTCTGTGGGTTTATGTCGTCACGTGTCACTATCACTTACAAAGGAAATAAAATCTTAGCACATTACACTTCAATTAGGTGTTTAATACGTCCCATTAAAACTCTGCCATTTCAACTGCTGAATGATAACAGTTTGAAAAGTGATAAAAACAAATTTTATGGGTTATCCTCAGTAAATCTATATGGCAGATGGTTAATGTGGCTAGGCTAAATGTGTTAAACTGGAGCTCCTGGTGAGGGTTTAAGCTTTTTTTAAAATGTCACATCTTTTATAGATTAGGTGCTGGTGAACATGAGTATCTCACGCAAACTGCTACTGCTCAGCAGGGAGGCTAAAAAATGTCAACCCATGAAAATGTTTTTCATGTGGATATCTATCAAAAGATATCCACTCCAGTTTTAAGAGTTGGAAAGTAAATATTACTTCTGTTCATAGTAATGTATGAGACAATATATTTTTTTACAGCTCCTTGAACTATTAAAAGGTGAGTGTCCTTTAATAGATCCTTAAGAGTGACCTTAAGAGTGTCCTTTTTTGTCCACACAGTATTGGCTTTAGCTGATCTTGTTGTTTAAAATCTTTTTGCAGCCTATCCTACTTTATAGTAAATTCCCCTGCTGTAAGTGAGCCATCTGTAATGTCAATTTGTGGTACATTATTGTATTTTCATTTTGTAAAATGTAAAAACACAGCTGGCCTGTTTCACTTCTCAGAACGCACAGTTACATGCAGAGTTGTTTAGGTATGGCTCTCTCCTTTAAATAGTGCAGTTTGTAGCTTTTACAAACATATGCTTTTTATGTACTCGTTAAAGTTGTCACCATGTCGTGACAGTATAATATGAGACAGATTATCTGTAAAAAGATAAAGCTCCTCCACCTCCTCCTTGAGCTGCTAGTTTATTTTTTTTAAATTTTATTTTAATAAATAGGTGTATCCAAGGCTGGTTTTTGAGCAAAAAGATACTAGATGTGTGTGGCCCTAATTACAAGAATATTACTGGAATTTATATTAAATCAAATTGCTAGGATTAAAATAATGATAACAAAAATAGAAGAAGTTGACTAATAAAGTTGTTTATTTGTTTTTTACTCTTTAACTAATAATTTTTGGTTCAACTTATCAATTGAATTAATAATAATAATAATAAAAAACCTAAAATGTCAACCAGATATGTGCCCTTTTACATTCTATAAATATTGTCAGCGACTGTCACTTTCTCTATTTACGTTCCTTGTTTTTGCTCAGACATCCCAGCTGACAGCGTGTCAAAAACCAGAGACATCAAACCCCTGAGTTTTTTTTACAAACATCTACAGATATCTAATCTTCCGATGAACAGTCACACAGTCATAATCACAAATAAATAAATAATCTATCTTTGGATTACAATTTTGCCCAACTGGGATTTTGTTGGTAGTTATTAAACAGTTTTGCTGCACATGTTTTCTATTCAAAAATATATTTTTATCTGCCATTTTTATCTGTTTTCTTTTTGTTTCAAATAGATCTTTAAGAACACTGGCAATTTTAGTGAATCAGATAAAAAAGAGTCTGATTTTTCTCAGAGAACTGCATAAGTAAACAAGCCTCTAAAAAAACTGTCTGATGTTTTTTTTTTTTATCTTTTACAATTTTTTTTTCATAATTCTTCAGAAAACTATATAAAACCTACACTTTTTATAGCAACTACATGTATATAGCATTCTACATATTTATTGGCAGCCCTGACAAAGCTGTGCAAGGAGCCAAAAATTGATCTTTTTAATGCAGGATCATAATCTCCAAGCTTTCATTTAAGTAAATGTATTCAGTTGTTAAAAATACAACTGAAATGATAAGAAACACAAATAAAAAAATGTATAAAAACTCCAATACTTACATTTTATTTAACTGAGCCTTTCATAAGTTTGTAATTGTAATTTTTCAATTTATAAAGTTGATCAGGGGTCTAAATATTACCTATATGAGAAACAATTTCTCTCAGTCGTTACATTAGATAGGAAAGACTAAAGGAAAAAGAAAACATCATTGAAGAAAAGCTGATATGTGTCAATCTTCACAGGCATAGAAAAAGCTACAAGAAAATAGCTTCTCACTCAAACTTGCTCGTATCTTCAGTGTGATTAATTGTTCAAAATATTTAAAACAAAGGGGGAAGAAACCCTATAACTTATGGTCAACCAGACTAACCTTAACACCGTGCACAGTCAGGAGGAAAGTAAAGGATATTTAAACTCAAAACTCATGGTTAGAGAACTTCAGAAAATTGTTTTGTGTCAAATTGTGCCAGTGTAATAAACATAAATTTATTTTTCATCTTTTTGCTCGTGTTTATCAGGGGAGTTAATAACTGCATGTGACGTCTCTGGAGCTCTCGAACATCCACTTTGTGCTCCGATGTGTGCATTAGGCTTACATACATAGAGATTCTTTTTGTTAACAGAGTATATACCTCATTGCAAGCGAGGGATTTTGATATGCGCTTATCTTAATGCCATGGGAGAGCTTCTGTCACCTCATCTGTTTCAGTCGTGTTTTCTAGACAACTTGTAAAATGTGTGTAGACGAGTTCTTCTTATGCAGACTGCACCTTACATCCTGTGTCTGTGTGTGATCACACAAGAGAATATATGTCAAACCGCTGCTGCGTCTCAACCACACCTTCAACGCGTGTGTGTGTCTCTTTCTGCAGTCGCACAAACACACACGCTTTTGCTCAGACATAAAGTGATCGAGCAGCCATGTAAGCGGCATGCAAAACAAGCCCCAGCAACAGCAGCAGTAGTACAATAATGAGTCCTCTGTGTTTAGCAAAGTAGAAATACTCTTTTGAAATGATAGAAAATAAGCAGCTATGAAGGTAGATGAATCTGTGCTTCTTGCTAAAATCCCTGGCTCTGGTTTGTGTCCTTTCTTCTGTAAGGTGTCTGAATCTTATAAACAAAAACAAAGAAAACAGAACCATCTCCTAAAAATATGCATTACTAAACAATGACGTGAAGTTGCATGAAAATCAACAAATAATTTATCAGAAATATGGGTAAGTTTTGGTGCTTTACTCCACATTTCAACCAGTCACCATGCATGTTATATTCCCTACTAAGCATTTGTAGAATAAAGCATGTGTGCGTGTGCATGTGTATGTGTGCTAAACAAAAGAAGCAGCGAGCAAAGTGTGATCAATCAATGATTGCCTGGAGGCAATATCTATTAACAACTCCATCTTTGGTTACCATTCTCCTGATGCTCACATTGTTATGCACAGATGCTGTACAGAGGAGAAAATGAAGCTGAATATGTGAATGTAAACATTAAAGAAAATAGCCTGCTTATTTGACTACCATGCACTGTAATGACCCTATCTTTTCTGGTGCATTAAAATATACTCATTGGTTCTAGTTTGTTGTTCCTATGAATGGGAGATGCACTCTGTATGCTATGCACTGGTACTGGAAATGTACTGTATGAACTGGAATGCATACCAGTACATGCTATACGTAGATAGTGGTTAGAGTGTCAGAGTGGCGTGGTTGGACTCTAACCAATCCTACCTAATTAAGCAATTAGGCTTTAAGTCTCTTGAACTATCTAATTGAGATTTTTATGTGACAGGCCAACCAAAGTAGTCTTTGCTATAAGTGGAAAAATAAATGTGGTACTGAAGATTTATTTGGAGACAAAAATAAGATCAGTGCAATGTAGATTTGCATTCAGTCACTCTGAGTAATTACTGAGTTGCACGTCTATGATATGAGGTTTTTGCCCATTGTTCTTTGCAAAACAGTTCAAGCTCTGTCAGGGTGGATGTCTGAAGAGCAATTTCAAGTCTCGCCACAAATGATCAATTAAATTAAGGTTTAGACTGTGATTGGGTCATTCTGGCACATTAAACCCTTCCGTTGTGCTTCTGGTTGTATGTTCAGGATTGTTGCTCTACTGGGAGGTGAACCTCCAACGCCATTTCAAGACTTTAACAATTGCTTAAGAATGTTCTGTATCTAATGCTAACTTCCTGTTCCTGCTGTTTCCAGCCTGTGGGTTTAGGTAAAAAGTCTTGTTGGAATTGCATTTTCAGATAACCGGTCTCTCTAATGCTCTTTGGTACGAGTGTGTGTATACATGGATGCTTGTCTGGTGTGTCTCAGTGTTGACTTGAGATTGGTTCCCTGTCCCCCACCCTGCCCGGTTATCTACTGACCACTGGAGACAGGCACCAACCCCCCCAAATCAGCTTTCACTGGGTTAAGACAATATATAGACAGATTGAGTAGTGTTATTTGAGTTCTTCAAAGCATTTTTTATTTAGGGAATTTAAATGAAGAGAGACTTAATAGAAATGCTCGACACAATTTGAAAATCAGATATTAATTCTCCTTGAACTTCAAAATGATGCACTACTCAATACTGATCTAACACACAAAATCAAAACAAAAGACATAAAATGTGAAAAATTCAAGGGGCGATAACACTATTAAGTACTAATTAAGCCAATGTGTGAAATCTTTTTGTCCAATAAAGTACAAGAACATCTACATATTCACCTGTTTCACATTGTACGCTGTAGCTGCGCCAAGAGAGTTAAAAATGCTATGAAAATTGTTTTTAGAATAGAAACATTCTTCAAAATGCTAATAGCAACATTTCTTTATACAGACATACATTTTCTCACACACAGACAGAGGTGTTAAAGTAACTCCCTAGCGGGAGCCAACCTGCCTCGCAGTCCCATACTCGAACGGCGTCAGATAGATTATAAGTGTCTCGTACCTGCAGGAAGCAAAGAAATCCATTTTTGGACAGACTGTCGAGCCTAAAGTTTTATTTGGCTCATCAAGAAAAAGAAAGCGCTAAAGCATCTGTCTTGGCTCCCATGATGGGCTGCAGGCAAATACCGCCAGAGATGATGGCTACCTGAAGAGGCTGAGTTAAACGACTCAGCTCTCCCCTTTGCAAAGAAATTCAACAAGAAAGCCAAAAGCATTATCAACATGCTAGAAATCATATATTGGCAGATGTATATAAATTGCTACTTCTCATACCTGTGGTTCGCGTGATGAAGTGACTTGTCCACCAATAATAAGTTTCTCTTTTTTGATCCCTTGTTTCTCCGGCTTGTTTTTGAGCCAGGTATCAGAATTTCCCCTATTTTCATGTGTTTGAGTAGAAGAGAGAAAGTTTGAATACAAAGAACATGTGAGTGTACATGTGGAAAAAGCATCACTGCTGCTTCGGGCTCCATGAAAAACAAATAATACATATAATATAGAAACGTTTCTTACTAGGGCTTCAAGAGATTTGGATAAGACAGTGAGGGTATAATATAAGAAGCACACACATTTTCTCATGTCTTGATTATTTCTGAATATCAAATTATTTGTCTTTGATCAAGACACAGATCATGAGTCGGGTGTTCAAGCAAAACAAAACAAAACAAAACAAGAGGTTTGCTGAAATATAGTGTGAAAGTTGAGCACAAATAAGTTTGTTTTCCTTTAAAAACATAAATGTTGCTTACAATGTCTATAGAGTGAGAGTGACTACTTTGGGGTTTCAGTTTCATTACATTTTCTGTATCATAAATAAGGATATCATTGCCATCTTAGATTTACTCAAGACGCCTCTGTTTTCAAGTATGAGACAGGAAGTGATACAAATAAAGAATTGAGGGTTCTGAATGAACAGATTTTCTGTTGCAATTTTAGGGCTGACTGCTTATCTCCAACTTTAACCAATTTCCAACTGCAATGTATAAGAAAAACATTTAAAGTATGTTGTCCCAGCTTTGCTGCCGGCAGCAGTTGTTTATTAATTATATCAGGAGGACAGGCAAAGTCATTTTTTATCTTTGAAAGAGATGTTGATGATGACGTTACTATTTTAAATATCCTTTAGAATCTAATATCAGTTACTAATGTAGTTAGCATCACTAGTATAAGTAAAAGAGCTGGCTGAGTAGGTAATGTGAAGGGTATATAGATTTATTAATTTGCAGATTATTTGTAAACAGCCTGCAAACAGTACACTGTTCTTTAAAAAGAAACAAAATCACTCCTAAGCCGGTTCAGATCAGAGTTCACTCAAAAGCAGTGAAGTGTGTGACTTTATGGACTCACTACCTGGTCATAAACACTACATCACATTCATGCAATTAATAAAGAAAGAAGCAAATCTGCTGGGTTGGGAACACTGACATCTCTCATAAAGAGGTTTAGTAGTCCTTTCACATGTTTAGATTTCTTACACTGGCATTTGCTGAAATTTACAAATGTTTAAACTGAAAGCAGTCTGTTCCCTTCCAATGCAAAATTTTGTTCCGCACACAGCATAAAAACGAAGTAAAATAGTGCCAAGCTACTAGCCACAGTTCTGTTATCTCAGTGTCCCGTGGATCACTTTTTGTTTTCCTTCATGTTTATTTGTTGGTGCTGTCAGATATTAAGGTTTTAAAGAGATAAATCTGCTCGTAGATCACCTCTGCTGCTCTTGTCAGATGTGATCTCGCTGCCCTGTATGTGTTGATAAAAGACCGGAGCTGGCAGAGGGAAGTAAATCTAATTTCTCCTTAAATTGGAGGAACTGTCACAGCTGACACAGTTACAGAAAGAAGAGAAAAAACATCAGATGTACTTCTAGGGCGATGGACAATAGTGGATAAAGACCTAATGTGTAAAGTACTGACAATCCTGCTTATTTGTAAATAACTGCATGATGATCCTGACAAATTTCTATACCCATTTCTCTTCAGTATGATTTTGGATGTAAAAATGAAAAAATGTGATGGTGAGGGAAAAAAAAACAAGAGAACAGACACACAGTTTTATTGACATTAAAACATGATAAATTCCCTCATGGCTCATGCTCCATGTACTTATCCAATTTATTCAGTTTGCAGATGATTGCTGTGCGAACGGCCAGGACAGCACACACCAATCTAAAGCTTCATCTACTTTACCTTCTCCTTAGAGGGAATAAAAGTATGAATAATAGTTGAAAATTGTTGAACATAAATCTGTTATAAGTGTTGTAAGTGTAACAAATTTTCTGCCTTTGGTCTTTTAACTGTTCACACTTTAAACACATAAGTCAAAGTTTGTGTTAGAACCGCTGCTGCGCTGCATCAAACGGAGTCAGAAGGAGCGGTTCAGGCGTCTGGCTTTGGAGGATCTTTACATACGGAGTGCAAATTGTACTACAGCAAATGGGAACTGGTAGGATGGACTTTTTGCTACAATGTTAAAGCCATTTTATACAACAGTGAGCTAAAAAAAAGACCCGTAAGCCTTCTGAAGTTTTTATCTTATTGTGTTTTTGAAAATGCAGGTAGGAAGAAGACACAATTACTAACTAAACCAAATTTTCTGATAAAGGCACTTTTCTTGCTCTGAAAAGATAAGAATCATCCACATCCTGTCCATCTAATAGGATATAAACCATATTAGTTTCAGGTTAAATTCCTCCTACAAACCAACCTTTGACATCTAACATGTGTACCTGGACAATTTGCACTCCAAGATACGAACCAGGGTGGTTGTCCACCTTCAGTTATCATTTTATTTCCAGTTAACACATAAAGAAGGTGCTTGTTGGGTTAAATTGATTTATTCTAGCAAAGATAACAGATTACCATGTTTTTTGCTTTCAGCTAACAAAATACAATTACGTGGAAACTGTTGAAAAAAAAGTCAATTATTAATTTTTTAGTTTAAAAGTCACCATGAACATGAAGAACCGAGTGTTTAAGAAAAGAAAAAAAAAGTTACAGCACATTTGTTCCACAACTTGAGGAAAGGTCCAATAAGTTAATGTGTCAGGTTTTTATCTGGAGAATATGTATAAATGCTAGTGAATGGGGTTTGTGTTTTTTTTAAAAGTTAATTTAAAAGGAAGAAAGCAATTACAGCTCAGTCAGAGAAATTTAATTTGAAAGCTACGTCAAAGCAAAGTTGATTACAACATGAATGCATCAATTTTTAATTTGTGGATCTCTCTGCAGCCTGTACAGTCTTTTCCCCAACAGTGACACCTTTGTTGCTCAAGTTGCTATCCACATCGTCCCACTGTCACCCAAACGCTCCCTGAAAGCCACCTCTGAATCACCTGTTAGTCTGACATGTCTGCGGCACAGCGTGGTGCCTGGTGTCGCTGCAGAAAGGAGACAAGATAGAAAAGTCCGTCCTTCTCTCCTTTGTTACTCAGTGCTAGACTCCCTCCACCCACCTCCCTCCGACTGTGTCCATCTGTTCATCTCTCAGCGGAGCAGGGTGAGGAGGAGGTGAGACATGCATGCGCAGGCACACAACCACTTACACGGGCTGTAAACATGTTCTCTCCACTGACACACACAAAAACCACACACAGAAAGAGGCCGTAGTGAAAATGCAGAGCTCAGCGTTACCTTCCTGTTCTGAAACTGCTGGAGTGAGGCATGAGAAACTCAGCTTCGACAGCATGACTGTAACCAACTTGATTATTTAAATAAACAAAAAAGCAGAGCGATAGATGGAACTTGGGTAGATATTGAATTAATTTGCTATTATTTAATAAACAAGATTGCATCGTAGCGTTTTCGGAAAAGTAAAAAAGGAATATAAAAAAGCTCCAAAAACAAAAACAGAGGAAACAGATCCTCCAGGTCATCTTAAACTGATACAATAAACTTTTGCAGAGCTGTGCATGTAAAATCATACTCCAGGTTACAGTTCTTAATTGCTATCTGATCGTAATGTCAATCTGAAAACTTGCCAGAGTAGGTAACAAGCTAAATGTGTTGTGAATAGAAAGATGGCTCTGCTAAACATCAGAACTGAATGTTGTGATTTTATTCAAATATGCGCATTAAGGAAGAGTTTGACTGACAGCTGCTGTAATATGAGGAAGAACACATGCTCTGCAGTCGCATTGTCATCCACATATGTGACGACTCTGCACTGATGTTCTACTTGTTATTCTATCATCATGGCTGAGTGTCAAATAAAATTGATGCTCCAGTTATATTCAGTAATTAAATAATCAAAGTTTACACTTTGACCGTCAGTGTTTTCCTTAAATTTAAAAACTGGGAAATCCCGCTAAGACGGAAAACAGTCTTTCAGTTTAATCTTGAGATGTCCCACCAACAATTATAGGAGATACAAGTTAGGTTTTCATTTCCAGCTTACCTGGTACTTTGACATAAAAAAGCAAACATTTTCACATTAATTTGAATAACAGTTTTGGCTCAACAACGTTGTTAGATTGTGCACCTAAGTCAAATTTAAATCCAGAACTTGATTAGACCACTTCATTTTTACATTCTTTTTTTTTTTGCAACGGTAAAGTTGTTTGGGTGCTTCATGTCATTGCTGTGCTGGTGCTGCATAAAGCAAGAGTCCTAAAGCTTAAGGCAAAGAAATTATGGTCAGACATTTTCTGGTGGAGGAGAATTTATGGTTTTGTCAATAATGGAAAGTCATGAACAAGGACCTTACTTAAAGCAAGTTGGGCCTGCAGCGCCTGAGATGTTGATCTGGGCCCCGTTGTGTCCTCCAGGACGAGTCACGGATTTACCACGTTTCTTCATGTGAGGGTCATGGTTCTCACTTTGGTTCAGTGGAACCTCAAAGCTTTAAAAATGGCGTTGTAACTTTTCCAGTACTAGAGGATTTTTCATGTTACTGATTTAAATTATCTATATTTGCATGCAACGTTGCCACCAAAGTCCAGTGTGGAACACAGAACTGGAGAACAGCTGTCACTGCACACATTTCATTCTTCCTAAGGAAAGAGAGTCCATTCCCAGGCTGTGGGTGCAGATGAGGCAGTACAATAACATAAAGGAGCGTAATGGTTTGTAATAACAGCCTTGAGTCTCGCTCTAAAATTTAGCTGTTGTTTGTTTCCTTCAGTCGTGTTGTTTATGCGAGTCTTTGTGTCAGCTATCACACTTTGAAAAAGATGAAAAGAGGAAAACATTATTTATATGCGTTTGTACACACTTATTTATTTATTTTTTTTTGCATCTACTCATAAACAGTCCGAAGCTGCTTCTGATTTTGTTGTCAAACATAGTCTCGTAGAAAAGAAGGCTGCCTGAGAGCACAATGAGCTCACATCAATCGGCTGCTGCTGCCGTGACACTATCTGGGTGTGTGCGTGTGTGGGGGTGTGTGTGTGTAGGAGACTGAGTGAGTGTGTATAATAGGTGTGAAAAATCTCATTAATGCAGTGCGGCTGCTGAGCCACGGCTGCTGCTAAGTCCCTTGTATTGTCACTTTTCTCCAGGGCCCCCGAGTGCTAGCTAGCTAACTAGCATCATTGCCATGGAGACCCCGGCAGCTATTCCTCCCCACTCATCCTCAGAGCTTTCCCCCTTATGTTGTGGACACACACGCACACACACGCGCACGCACCCTCAGTAGCTAGGAGGGGGGCACACACACCTTCAATCTCTTCCTCCCTTACAGCCTCGCTCTCGCTTTTTGTCCTCTGACAAAGCTTGACAAACCACATGTGACTTGGAGGGCTCAGCACTGGGGAATTGTCAGACACCCCCCCGCCCCCCTTCCACCCCGTCCCTCAACAATTCATACAAACTCTAAATAAGCAGCCACATTGATTTTTAATGATAGCAGCCCGTGGAGATCCTTGTCTTCAGCAGAGAAGGAGGTAGAGAGAAGTTGAGGCAGAAAGATGACCTCTGGGTCACTTTTCTTTTGTTTTGTTGAAGAGTAAACACACTCCAAAAGTGTGCATGCTGCGGTTGTGGCTAAAAACCTCCTTGTATGTCAAAGGTCTTACAGATTCTGATGTCGTATCGTTTATATTGCATATGTTATTTACAATTTAAAGACGATGCATATGACCCGAGATATTAAGGAAATGCATTTAGCAGGAATAACGTTCATCGAATATGTCCAATATGTGAATATCTGAAGCTGCAGTTCCAGTTGTTTTAGGCCCAATGACCTAAAACAATGGCCCAGACTGTAGGTCTGTAGGTCTGGGCCATTGGGTCTGCTTCTGTTTATGTGATCAATGTCCTCCTGCATAAATGCATTTCAGACAACTTTTATTTGTAATATCTATGACAGCATGGTGTGGCGTTATTAGCGCTGCACAAACCTCGCGTCTGACAGAGCCTTTCTGAATTAGAAAAATTCACTTGGAGTCAAACCATAAACATATTAGCTTATTGGGGACTGAAACTGAAACTTTTTGATACTTCTTTGTGTCTACTGTATCTGTGCAATGTGGGTCTTCTGATTCATTCACTTGTTTACAGGTATGACAAGAATAATTCCCATGTGTGACCCTGCAAGGATTTATCAGAGGTCCAAAGCAAACAAATAAATGCACTTATAAGTATAGAGGTTCATGTTTACCTCAGTGACTGCAACATGTCCAAATAATCTGGGTGCAAAACAAGTCTACCACCACCATGCTTGGTACTAGGAATAAAATGTGTTTGCAGATGCATTGTGTTGGGTTTTTGCCAAATGTGTCTTACGGCTAGTCTGCTAATATTGTTTTTAGAAGGAGGAAGTTTTCTTCTGACGTCCTTTCAAACTAGCCAAACTTGTTTTCGAAGGCGTGTGAATATTTATAAAAAAAAAAAAAAAAAAAGACATCTAAGCAATGTTAAAATTCTCCACATACATCTAGAATTACAACATATAGTATTTGGTATAAATGAACTTGTTCAATGTTTTTAGTTCTTCTTTAAAAGTCTAAATGCAGACCGTGTGTAGCATTACGACACCAAGCTTGTACTCAGGACCTGCTGATAACTCAGACAGTATCTTGAACTACAGTCAAACATCAATGTGAATTAATGACCTTAATTAGCTTAATAAACAAACACTTGTTAAACTCCATTCATCATCTGCCTCAGAGATTTGACCAAAACGAAATCATCTCTGCGTAACCAAATAAACTCCTTAAATGAACATTAAAGGCACAGAGGTGCTGCTGTTTTATGAGTCTGTAATGGCTCTGGTTGGAAATAATGATTCACGCTGACATTTTATGGTTATAAAAACAAAGTGAACTTTGTTAATATCCAGAAATCCAGTAATTTGCTTATAAAGCTTATAGGTATAATGACATTTTCAACAATATGTGTTGTTTCCTTGATCTCAAATAAATACAAATACAAAGCAATTTTCCATATTGATATTATTACAGCTATATCACGGCTAAATTTTTTAAAAATCATTTATAATGAATCAAATGTCTTTGAGTTTCAGTTTATTTGGATTAAATCCAGTTTAATCCAAATGAAACTGGATTTAACAGTATTATTTGGATTGAATTTTTGTGTGATAAAAAAATCACACAAAGGTTTGTGTGATTTACGAATCTCTTTTATGGACCTTTGAATGTTCATAGCACTAATTATAGGCAAATTTAAATAAGGTTTAGATCATTTACATCTAAACCGAGATGAAAACCATAGGTCTAAAACCAGTTTATGAATACGCTTATCATTCTATAGCATGCAGTTTCCACACTGAAGTTAGTCTTATTGTTCAGATGCATTTTTATTACTGATGAGAGTCCTAAGTGGAACGGTCTTTTCAAATTTAGATTAATGGACTGCAGATTGACAGAAAGAATGGCTCCTTGAAGATAATTGTTGATGCCTTTCCTTGTCATGACAATTGCAAACTAAAAAAACCTTCAGAATTTCAGATTTTATAGAAATTCTAAAGGCTCATACTTAAGTGTTTAAGTTAATTGATTATCAATGCTTGTCTTCTTCTTAACCTGTAATCTCTTGTGTTAGCATTGAGAGTGGAGTTAAAGTTAAATATTGCAAGGCAAAACATGGCGTGTGTTACTGTTTTGAGACGGCATCTATCCATTTTCTGATTTCTTTTAAGTATTAGATTATTTTTATGTATTACTACATAAATTAAATGATACATTTCTAGTTAGATAGATCTTTAAACATTTCCTCCGACCAAATTTCATCATAAAGGTGGTAAAGAAAAAGAAAAGCGCTGATAATGGAGAATGATGGAGGATGGGAAGAAATGCGCGTTGGGAACTTTGCATGTTGTGTCATTTTGCACACAGATCCCATGAATGTGAACGTGAAGTGTTGCGGCGCCGGCTCCACATATGGAGGTCATTCTTCAGATCAAAGTGTTGCTTCAACTAATTAATCTATATCAGTGTTAATTAATCAACCTAACCTCAGGCATTACAGACCACCCTCTAATAAGAGCGTGTGTGGGGGTGTGTGTGTTCATGTATGCCTGACAAATGATGATGATGAGCTGTAATCTGCACTCCTGCTGCGGTGCACAAACATATTCACCTTTCTCCACTTTAACATGTTACACAATGTTAATTTAAGAGTGCAAACAAAGCGATTAAATAATAGGATTAAAACTTAAGCGAAGGCAAGCTGTCATATGAGAAAGTGTGTCAGGACAAAGTATTTAAATGGAAGAAAAAACACAGTGCTTTCTTAAGAGAGGCGGGAAAATAATTAACCTCAAAGACATTTAGCTAATTAATTCTGCATTGGCTTTAAATGAAGTGGAGCAGTAGCCGGTCAGTAGATCTCATGTAAAATGTCTGTCACCTTACATTACTGTGTAAAGAACAAGAGCTGCTGCTGCTGTTTAATATAATGACACATGTAATCTTTAGTCTCCTCGCACCCTGAAGGCACTGCTGAGGAACCAGCCAGCCTTCCAGCCAACAGCTAAAGCTAAATAAGCTGGCAGTCTATTTACACAGGTGGGAGCCCATAAAACCATGTTTGCATGTAATTACGTACGTTTATGTTGGTATTAATGATGCATTAACGTGGCATTCAGGGGCGAATCGGATTTCCTTTCATGCAGAAGGATGAGTGCAGGAGTGGATAGTGATTTCAGTTATTTTAAGGGCTTTTATTTATTTTTTTAATTTGTTTTGCACATGATAAATCAGATAGTTTGCTCAAAATTGGCTGTTTTTAGAAAGAAAAAGTTAAATAAAGAGAGAAACCAGGAAGTCCTTCAGAGCAACTTAAGCAGAAATAATTAGTTTCAGTAAATTTCAAATCCAAAAGATTAAAAAAAAAAAAAAAACTTTTAAAAAAATAGTTAATTAAAATTTCACAAGGGAAAATACTCTCAAAATACACAAATATTTTAAGCCATAATGTGTAATGTGATTTCATTTCTTTAAAAGAGAAAAGCAACTATCAAGCCTTCTTCTGCTAAAGTAACATACTGTACCATCTGGGTTGTCACAGTTACATTAATATCATATATAATGTTTATTTAATGGATTTTGTTGAAGAATTAAAGTAGTCTGACATTTTGAAGAAAAAGCATAAACATATCAGAAGTGAACTCTTCTGATCTTGAGGATTGTGTGTAAACTAGAAGTGAGTCCACAAAGATTACAACAAAGAATTTTTGCCTTTGGACTCAAGATTTCATGAACTGTATTCACACATGTGCACAGAGTAAATGAGAAAGCCCCAGCATTCAGACCCGAGCTTTTCTTCAAAGAATCAGGCCACTGGTGGCAGCTGTCAGTGTACCAAAGTATCTGCCTTAGCATTCCTGTGGTTTAACGCTATGCTTTGAAAACAAGTGCTGACCACAACCCCGGAAAGTGCCCCCCTTTCTGCTCCCCTCCCGCCCCCCTGCATGTAATGAAAATATTAGCAAAATGCTCCCAGTGAGAAAAGAAGCGGAACAGCTTTTGGGGCCACGCTTCAAAATGCAGAGCAAGAATTGTGAGGAGAGAGCGCGCTTGCCTTACATGCAGAAACACATGTTCACATGACCACACTGTGACACTAACATTCTCTCTGTTTGAGGTGATTAAATATGGCTTTATTAACTCAATTTTCAATAAACGCACTTTCTGTTCAACTTAAATATTTTTCTTTTTGTTTAGGTTTGATTATTTCCTTAATTTAATTACGTCAACTTCAGTGGGATTTGTCTTCTCAGTCAATGAGCAGCGTTTCCTCGGGCTTTAGAGGGTTTCTCTCACATACTGTACCAATACAACATGGTACACACACTGTGGTAACGCTGCAGCTGACTGCCAGCTGTGTAACTACACTGTAATCAAAAAAGGCCAACAGATGTGGAGTGAAGGACCATGAGCAACTCCAGAAAAAAAAAGTCGTAACAGTAACCAAAAACAGGATTTCAACGCATTTGTTTTCAGGCCGCCTACCGAAAGTTTTTTTAAGAAGTGGCCAGATGGGTCCCACCAGTAATCCTGGGCTGGCACGCAAAAACCAGAAGCCATGACACAATTTTAGGTGTTTTGCTGTGGTGGAACTTGAAATTTAAGTTCATTTCAGAAATAAATCTTGATCCTCCTTGTTTTGTTTTTTTTTAAATTATTTTTTAAAAATGAAGAAAATATATTTACTTCCTGTATTTGTCACTTTTGAAGGTTTCAGATTACTAAAAGACATTTTAATCTTAACAATAATCTGAGCAATAGTAAGGAGCGATTGTAAAGTAATTCTCTCCATTGAATCCAATTCATAAACACCCTAATTTAAAAGGTTGGATTCAGGTGATTTATATAAATGTTGAGGCTCTGTTCACTCTTTACGCAAAGCTACCAAGTTTGTCTTGTGTAAACAGAATTGAAATAATTTAACATATAGGTTAAGATTGGTACAGAGCTATTTAAAAAGCTTTTTTTTTTATTACAATAGGAAAAATATGATTAAAAAAATGCATATAAATGGGGAAAAAGACAAAACCTCTAAATTCAAGTTCATTTGGTGAGTAAGGAAAAAAACAAAAACAAATCAAGGAATAATTGTTCCACAGGCGTCACAGTTTTGGGAATGTCTATGAATTTCACATGTGTAGTTTATTTTTAGGATGTGTTTTTGAAAATGTTGAAGTATTTTGAAGGCGTTTTAATTAGTAGTCCCACGGCTTGTTTCTCTTTGTCACATTTCAAAATGAGACAAAAGCATTTGCCATCCAAGTAAGGCAAGTATATATTGTCTTCAGAAAGTTAGAAAACCGTTACGTTTGAATGCAATTTTACCTCATCAATGTCTACGTTCACAGCAGTAATAATGTTTACAACTTGGGCTCTGATGAGAGCAGCGTGTAAGGGAAAGGAAAAAAAACAATCATCAAAGCTCACTATTGGAGAAAATTATTTGATGTGAAACTTTGCTACTGCATTAAAAATGTATTTAATTTAAGACTTTACTCATTTCGCGGTGTTGCACTTTATTTTCCAAGATATTTTATTCATATGATCTATTCATTAAGCTCTTGCTGTTGATATCTTATGCTGTGATCTCTAAAATAAATCCTTCAGAATGCCATGAAGAACAATATCATCACCGAAACGTATCGATAACTTTTTATAGTTCACATCTATCTCAGCATTACATCTGACTCTTGTGCTGAAAGTAAGAAGGCGCTTGTCACGGCTGAAGATTTTTAGAAATGGCTTTGAAGTTTTATTTTAATCTGACAGCCTTCTATGAAAGATGTTCAACTTGGCAGCACAGTTAACACCCATCTGCTACACACACACACACACACCCCCACCACCCAACCACACACATAAACGATACACAAGACATGCAGCTGTGAGAGACTACTTGTGAATGCAACCCTGTTTACTCACAGATCTGAAGTTGACTGGAAAGGCTGCATGGGTGCTGAGGAAGTGTGCACTTGTTCATGGAGGGAGAAGAAAGTATCACCTGCTCTGATGGAGCGCTAATTGTGCAGTGGGTTTGTGGTTTAACCTCAAAGTGTTCTGAATGATTCTCCAAAGTTTACAGAATAGATCTGTAAACATTGGATCTATTCCAATGTTACAGAGAATGTAAAGAAGACATTCTCTGTCATGTTTTATAGCGACCAGGAGGATGTTGATGTACATTAGTCTCTGTCCTTCTGTTTATTTTTCACAGATTGAGTCTTCTACGGTACCTGTTGCTGCCATTAACGCTGCATGCTGTGTTTTTGTGCTTTCGTAAAGAAAGGACTCCTGGCTCAAGGTCCCATGTTAAGCTGTGTTAATCTTTTTGTAGACAGGGCTAGTGCTATCACTAACTTTATCCACTTTTTCCCTGTAGAAAGTACTACTGGTCCACTGCTTTGAGTTTAGCTTTGCCTGTTTTCTGGATACAGCCAGAAAAGAAGTTGTATCCAGAACTATTCCATCATTGGTTAATTGAATTCCCAGCATCACTCATGCAAACTCACTTTTATGTTGAAAGCACCCCTTACCAGTCCTTAACGCTTGGTTTAACCTTTTTCCTTGACGGTGTCAGTGATGGAGCGGTTGCTGCCGTCACTCATGTGTAATCTGTTTTCATCACGTAGGAACCACACACATAAACTCCTCCTTCAGTTATTCTGTATTTAATAGAGTCTTGTTGCTAGCATATCACTACTTTTAACCACTTGTACACTTTTTGTTTTCATGACATGGGAAATACTCCCTGCACAGTGCTTCTGTGTTCTGCTATGTCTTTTTCCAGAAAAAGAAAAACTATTGATAAGCTATTGCTGACCATTCCAATTGACTCTGGGCCAAATTGGATTCCCTATAAGTTGCTATTTATTGGCTCTGTTTGTCTTGTAAAGTCTCTTGAGATAACATTTATTCTCAATTGGAAATGTGAAAGTAAATTGAATTGACAGTAAAACTTGATATTAAGCTAATATAATTAAACTCTTTTTAGTAAAACAACAGATTCAAAGGAAGGAAATCGTCTCTCAGCCGTTGAGAATCCGCTGCCTTGTGTGTCACTGTCTGAGTTTGCGTTGAGGTGTCATACGTAAGGCTTACTCTGCCAAAACCAAGTCACAAAAATGAGTTTGGTTTGTCAAATACTGTGTGAAATACTCTGCATTGCTTCATGGTGTGCGAGCACTTGACAGGAGAAACAGAAATGCTTTTGGGAAGAATCTGCTGGACAAATGTGGTGCAAATTTATCTGCTTTCCTCTCGGTGCGCTTGTTATCATCTTCTATGAGAATGCGTTTCTGTCTCTGTTACGGTCAGACAATGCTATTCTAATTTGATTTAATGGTATTACATATTTAGGGCCTTCTGCATGTCTGCTCGAGGAGATTTCAGGCTGCCAAGCAGTGTCGGATTAGCAGCGTTGTATTAAAATTCTAGAAACCTCATATTTCTTAATGTATCATTCGGCAGCTGTAATAAAGACAGCTCTTACCTGGGAAATCCGTCAGCCTGATTTCCATTGTTTTGGTCGGATTCCAGTTTTATTCAGGTCAGAGCGTTGTGTTTTTGCTGCATAATATGAAATCATTTACAGTTGAAACATAATGCCTTGCAAAAGTAGTCATAGTAATTAAACCCAAGCACATTTTGTAATTTCTAGAAATTTTTCATGACTGACAAGTCATTGACTTGCTAGAAAGTGAAAGTCCGTCCCGGCTTCAAGTTTTATTTTACATTTGCCCGGTATTTAGCATAAGCATCATGCTGCCATCACCATGCTTCACTATGGAGATGTCTCTGCTGTTATCCATGTTAAATTAAATAAACATCCAGTATTGTGACGTCTGAAAGTAATTAGTTACATTGGATTTTAATTATGGGAATAAGAGTAAAATAGGCTGAATTCTCGCCTCCAAAATTTTGCTTTACTTTTTTTTTAAATTAACTATATTATTCCTTTCCACTTCGTAATCACGCAATACTTGAGCTTTCATCTGAAATCCATATAAAAAAACAACAACATTTTTGGATGTAATGAAAAAATTTTAAAAATATTTCTATTGCTTCAAGTTTTACAACACAAACAGCAACAAAATTACAATACAGTATTATTCTCTACTAGTTCTTTGTCGGGCAAACCTTGTTTGGACAGCTTTTCAACACAGGAGACGGGAAGCGTTTTAACAGTTTTCTAGTAAAACAAGTAAAACTAAAAGGCCTGCAAAACTCTGCTCCAAAAGTAAAAAGGAAATGGAAGAAAGATGAAAAGACACATTTATTCAGATTAGGTGTTTTTGCCTTTTCTGTTTTATTCTGGTGTTTGGTCTCCCAAACCCAGAGGCAGAGTCCACCTCATTCGGCGGGGTTTTGGTGGGCGCAGAGTCAAGGTCAGAGGTCATCATCTGGATAGTTTTAGCTATTTGTGAACGTTCCCTTCAGCGTTGATTGAGGTCACGCAGAGCGGGCCTCAAAACCTGTGACCTATAATCCCCTCTGCAGTCATCTGGCTGCTGGCATAGAGTTTCCATGCTAAAACGAAAAGGCTTTAAAGACGGAGAAGAACAAAAAAAAAAAAAACACCCTCAGTGGAATCCCACGTGAATGAAATGTTTGTCTTCATTAAATAAAGATTTTCTGTGTGATTTATTTTGGCCAGAAATAAATCACATTTCTTTGAGATTAATGTAACAAAACCCCCCCCCAAAAAACACAAACAATGTCTCTGCACCTTGTGGCATAAATTAATATCTATTATGTATTCCAGCTCAACAACGTATTCCTTAAACATAATGCAAGCCTGGATCTATTACCATTTTTTTCCCTATCTCTGTTAATATCAGGTTTATGGAGCGCAGAATTTAATCAAATAACGCAGACTGACTGTGAGGGAGATGTTTTTTTTTCTTTCCTTCATGCATTATGCTTCCCAGCCCTCTTGCGTCTCTAACAGGATGCAGATGGTGGTCAGGGGACGACCGACAGGCAGTCAGCACTTCAGACTGCAAATTTGACTGAAACTTCGTCCCCTGCATTGATTGTTTCCTTCATGCGCTGCCTGTTTTTTTTTTTTTCTTTACCGGATGTGTGGATCTGAGACAAGAAGATAAAGGAAAGGACTCATTTACACTTCCAATTAAAGAAAGTAAAAAGGGTTCTCGTCGTGTAAAATGATAGTTAGCATGTGTGTTTTTTAAAGTGGAGCTGATGGCTGTTTCCTCTCTGCGAATGTAACCCTAGTCTTCGCATGTCTCCAGTTTCACCTCAGCTCCGTAGCCTGAAGCGAGGCTAGACCGTTAAAATATATTGCCAAGGAAGACTTCATTAGGTGGAAGACATTAAACACAAACAATCTGATAGTAAAAGAACCAATTTGCCTCAAATCCAGGTGGTCGGGTGGAGCACAGCGCTCCCCAATTTTTTCACAACCAGCCTAAGAAGTTGCTTTCAAACTAGCAGGAACATTTTAACGTCGATCTGTTTCAAGTGTAACATGACTTTTAATTTCTCCTGTTTTTCTCACTTTGTCAACCCAACTGTTCGTCCATCAAATTCTTCAACTAATTGTTCAAAATGCTGTGAAACAAACTTTAGCTCTTTGATTCACCATATTCACACCAGAACAACACAAAACACTAATTTTGCGCACGTATGCTGATCATGAGGTGAAGCCGTTCTGCTTTAATTGCCCATCTCACTGCCTTTGCTCAGCTTAAAAATAATAACTAAAAACTAATTAAATTAAGAACCCAAATGAAGCTAAAGTTGCTGCTGGATAAAGTTAATTTGCAAGGCTGACCTGACTCTGGGCTTCATGAATGGCCTCAGAGTTTCAGTCACTGGGAGGAGAGGGCGGAGGGTGGGGGGGCTTTTGATTAATCATACAAATCCTCCTCCAAACGCTCCACAGAACTGATGGGATGCGACGTTTCAAAAGCTGTGGGGGTCACAGAGCCTTTGAACTTTGACCCTTGAACCAAGGCACATCACAAAGACGGGAGACAAAAGGAGCGTGCAAACGTTGCGCCTCCAGAGCCGCAGAGCGTGATCGTCCCGGATTGCAACTTCTTTGATATGTCATGATTTCTGCTGTGGTGGTTCAGAAAAGTATTCAAACACATTACAACCAAAAGATTGAACATATTTTATGTGAATTTAACGTGGCACACCAACAACATAGTGTAGTGAAAAGACCTCCAGACATTTTTTTTTCTGGTTAGAAATAAGCCCCCTGGAGTTAAAACTTTTTTCTGCATTTCCAGATGTATGTTTTTTTTTTTTGGGATGTTTCTACTTTCCACATTTACAGAATGACATTTTGTCCTCTGTTGAAAAACAGCTCAAGCTCAAGTCAGATTGGAACAAGAGCGTCTGTCAACATCACTTTTCAAATCCTACAAGGTTCATTGTCCTACAGAAAGATCTTAAGCTCCAGTTGTTGAGGCTCTGTGTTTTTCACAACCTTTAAATCAGGGATTTTCAGCTCCATTCCTCGGGGGCTGGCATCCTGCAACTTTTAGATGCGTCCCTGATTCCACAGTCCTCAGTAAAATGGCCGACTCATCTCCTCAGTTGGCAGCCAAGTTCTCCAGAGTCCTAATGAGCAGAGTACTGAAATCAGTGTGCTGAAACAGAGAGACACTTCAGTTGTAACTGGTTTTCTTCTGGCACTGCCAAGTACGTATAGTTTCATGTGTTTTCCCGCTAATTCATCCTCCCTTTTCTGCAGCATCAGTATCTTTGGTTTCTTTGGAGCAGAGTACCTTCTGTAAGGGTGTGTGGCAAATTGCAAATAGGTCTTCATTGGTTTCTTTTAACAATTGCTTTCTTCTTGCTACTCTTTCATAAAAAACAGATATGTGGGGTAAATCTCTAACAGTCCTCCTTCCAGCAGATTATTCCACCTGAGCACTAATTTATCTCAGATGTATGACACAATATTCAGAGTTTTTTTTTTGCCCTTTGCTCTAAATTTTGTGCTTTTCTGTCCAGAGGAATTCCCAGATAGCATGGGGGAAAAAAATTGAGGCACAAGCATACTTTTGCATTGCATAAAATCAACAATATTGTAACAGTATGATAAAACATGTCCCACAAGTAGAATGTGAGCGATGGTTGAAAATTGAGTCTGTTGGATTATCTGGATGAATACAGAGGAGAAAATGAGAGAGAGAGAGAAACGGAGAGCTGGCAGCCTTCTTGTTTGATTAGCCATTAGCCTCTGGTGATGGAAGTCACAGCCAGCGCGAGCATCACTCCGTTTGATTACAGCAGAAGAAAACACCTCTCCCCAGCCAATACGGATCACTCCAGGGGGGTGATTTGGGCTCGCTGCTTTTCCACTCCCTCTCGTGATGTAATCAGAAATGCTCTAAGTGTAAAAATAACAACAACAACAACAACAACACAATAAACAGTCACGGTGAGTGGAGGTGGAACTGTTTGATTTAAAAGGGTTTGAAAGATTTTTACCAAACTTCTTGAAGCGACTTTTGGAAAGACTTTCCTGAGAGCTGACGTTGACTGATGGCTTTTTCATGCACCACGAGTAATTTTCATGCAGGGAAGGCAAACAGTACAAATAAAAAAAAAAGTCCTGAGTATGAGAAAGAGGGCAGACCTGAACAACAGAGTAGATGAGTTTTTGGCTCACACACCTCCTTTTTTTTCTTTTTTTTCAGAGCAGTGTGGTAAATAACATTTTTATGATGCCAAGAACTTTGTGGCAGCTTCATAAAACATTCTGTCAGGAAAACAGAATAGTTGCCAACGTAATGCAGCTGACTTTTAACCTATTTTCCGGGCCGCTTTCGAGGAACAATCTACTTCAGTCTGAAGACAAAGTTTCAGTCAGAGAGAGATTAATAACTCCCGTCGAGGTCTGGGCCTACTCGACTCACTCGACTTGTCATAGAAACCTTAAGAAAGCCGTGCCCCAAATTAAATTTAATGTAAAGACATGGCGAAATAAAAACACGGTAAGTGGTTCATGAATGATGCATTACCTCTGATATCACCTGAAGCACTCTTTACTCCGGGAGACTCCATGTGCGCAGAGCCGAACACAACAGCTGGCAGTTATCCCCTCCTCCCTGTTATTTTCTTTCTAGCGCAGCCTTAATTTCTTTGTGCCTCCCTCTCCTCTCTTTTCATGCTTGACTTGCAGCAGCTTTTGTCCCGTAGCGGAGCAGCTCCTCAGGGGGGAGCGGGGGCGTGAAGGCACGGAGGAGGTGGTGTTGTTGTTGTTGTTGTGGACCGCTGGCCGTACTTTGCCAAAGGAGGCTGAAAAAGAAGACTTCCTGCTGCTCTCACCTTCTTCACATGTAAAAGCAACACTTGAGAAACAGCACAACTCCACTCTTGTCTTTCTGTTTTGCTTGATCTTTTGCTGCTTTTCAGCCAAAACTTTGACTCTAAATGGTTATAACCGGAGATAAAGCTGGAGCACGTTGCCACATGTTTAATGTTAAAGTTTTAGAATTGATCAGTCTTGAATATGAAAAGTCTTGAGTCTTGAAACTAATTTGCACTGAAAGCAGATGGGGAATAAATTTGCACCTAAACTTTCTGTCATCCCCCCACCCCTCAAGAATCCAGACTTTCTTGTTTTATTTGGAGATGTCTTCAGTGTTGGCTTCCACACTTTCTAAAGTCTCTTCTTTAACTTTGCGTGCATCTTCAGCCATTGATTTTCTTTTTGTCTCTTCTTTTAAACACATATACACTTACCAGACATTTTCTTAGGTACAGCTTTCTAGAATGGGCTTTAAACTGTCAGATCTGCTTGGACATTTCTTGGCATCGATTCAGCAAAGTGTCAGAAGATTTAGTCTTCTCCTGACATGATGGCATCTGGCAGTTGTTGCAGATTTGTTGGCTGTGCGCTCATGATGCAAATCTCCTGTTCCACTACATCCTAAGAGCTGTTCTGCTGGATTGAGATCTGGCGACTCTGGAAGCCATCAGGGTAATGTAAACTCACTGTCCACTTCATGAAACCAGTGTGAGATGTTTGAAGCTTCATAACATGGTGCACAAACTAGCTGGATGTGGACGGGATCACTGTGGTTATAAAGGCACGGACAAGGTCAGTGACAATAAAAGGGTGGTCTTTGGTGTTTAAATTATGCTTGATTGGTCATAGAAAAAATCAAAATAGGCCAAGAAAATGGCCCCCATACCATTAAACTACCGCCTCCAACTTGAGCTGTTGACACATGGATAGACGGATCGGCTTTGGTGTGGTACGCACCATTTCTGGCTCGCCATCGTAATGCTGTTGATGAAATAAAGCGTTTTTGAAACAATCAACATTCTTACAATCCATCATTGTCCAATTTTACTGAATCTTTTGGAATTGAACCTTTTCTTTAAATTGCTTTCAGCTAACAGACATCCGGTGTGGTCATCTGCTGCTGTAGCCCATCTGATTCAATATTCTGCATATTCTAGGTTCAGAGATGTAATTCTGCACACCTTGGTTGTATTAAAGTTTCAGATGTCTTTTATCTCTCTGACGTCAAGGTATTTTTGTTCACACAATTTGTGCACAATGAATGTTTTCTCTTTTTCATACCATTCTCTGTAAACCAAAGAGATGTTTGTGTGTGCGTGTGCGTGAACGTGTGCGCGCGTGTGTACTCAGTCCAGCCTGTCTGCAACCAACAATCATGCCATTTTTAAATTCAAATAACATTTTTCCAGCCTCACTCTGAACCTCAGAGGACCACTTCTGCTGCATTTCGGGAGAAACTTTTCTGACTTCAGGTGGCGCTTTTTGTTTTATTTTTAATTGTCATCTTAAAGAGCTCACAAATGGTTCTTTGTTTTGTCCAAATCTTGGCAACACATTTTCTAACAATATACCATTGCTTGTTATAATTTTTTAGAGTATTTCCCCTCTCCCCCTTAAACATTGTGCTCTCTTCTTCATTTGATTTCTCCATCCACCTTGTAATTGTTGCATCTCCAAAACAAATAAAAACAAGAACAAAAAAAAAAATTGGAACATTTCCTATTGGCAAAAATTGAGCCATAATATTGGCATCGAGAAGCTCCAGCACCTCTGTAATCACTACCATGTGCATTTTACAACAGCTGTCACAAGATAAGAAGTATTTATGTGTGAAATATGTGAGAAATAATCGCTTTATTATGTGGATTATAATCACAGGAAATTTCACAAACAGCCAAATCATTATTCCTCTTTGTTTGAGAATCCGTCAAACTTCCCAGACCACGTAAAGGCTGTAAAGCAAATGGCTGAAAGCTCTTACTACAAAGGGGATATGGGAGGTTGACAGACAGAGGAAATGGCTGGATGTTTGTGGTCCTGCCTGTGCTGGATAGTGTCGGAGCCAAACAAGGCTGTAAAAATGCCAGCCTTAACAGGCAGCAGCTTGATCTGCTATTAACGGAGAGCAGCTAGGTAATGAAATGCTAAACAGCACACGCACTCGCGGTCTTGCTGATGGACGTCGGAGACACAGCCAGCATGCAAATGTGGGCCGAAGTATCAGCCGTTCTAATCAGACTCTTTAACTCCCTCCATTTTTTTCCCCCCCTTTTTCACTGCAGGCCACGTGTTTGGTTCCCCCCAAAGGACTGGAGTTAATTCTGCCCCTGACAGCCAGCACAGTGCACTAAGCCATTTCTGGATGCTGGAAATTGATTAGTGTGCAGAAGACTGGCCCGTGGTAATGAAGTTAGAGCTCAATCAGTTAATCATGTGACGTGTGTTTATGTGAGTAGATATATTTACACAAATACACATGACTGGCTGGATGAGGATGTAGACTTACACAGAGGCACACACACACACAGTGACTTAAGGATATCTTTACTGTCACTTTAGCTAATTTCCTTTCTCCGTTCTTTTCCAGCCCGTCTCTGTCTCGCACTTTCCCTCCTCCCCTCCAGCCCTGCACAGGACTGTCTGTCCATCTCTGGTATGTTGAGCCAATCAGCCAGGCGCTCCACACACGCTTAATGAGCTCACGAGGGACGTGACATGACTGCAGCGACAAGCGTTCACCGCCTTCCCCAAAAAATATAAAAAATAAAAAAATCAGATTCCAGCTGCCAGAGTCTAATTGTCAAGTAAGTGGGAAATCATTGTAATGTGGCAGACAGAGAGAGAAAATCCAGGCACAAACTCATGCTTTAAATCAGCTTCTTCTTTTTTTTTGGTAAAAATAAATATGATTCGTTACTTCAATCTTGAAAACGTTACTGCTTTGTTATATATAGCATTCAATTTCTGTCTCTTGTTTTCTCTTCTCTCTCTTTTTTCTTTTTACCTTGCTGAAGACCAAGTGTGGTCATAAGATATTAGATGGCCACTTGTTCTTGTTGCATTGAGACGTTTCATTTTTGCTGATTGAAAGCGACAAGCCTCATGCATGTTTTTATTATTGTTATTTTATCTCTTTAAATTCTTTCGCCATGTTGAAAAGTAAGCACGGTTACGAAAGGCTGTCATTAATTTTCTACAAATCGCTGTGTAAGTTATTTGCATTTTTAGTATTTTAAGCTACTGTTTGGTTTTGGTTTGATAATGTTTTATGGCCACTTGCCATTTTAACTCTGGGATCTGATTTCACTGAAAGATCCCAGAACAGTTCTTTCAGTTCTTTTACCAATTATTTTTCTCTTTCCTATTTCATCACTTTTTCAGTACATATTTTAAATCTTGTCATTTTTCTGATTTTTAAAAACTTTTTGTTTAGCTAGATGAAAACCAAGCTCAATTTGAATCGTTTTTATCAACACTTGCTCTTCTGACGTCGGGACCGTTGTTACTGAAAGGCAGAAGCCTCATGCAGGATGTGGTTCCTGCTGCCTCTGTTTTATTTCTGCCAAAGCGATCATATTTTTAAAAATATTTTCCGGTTGGATTTACAAAACATGTTAATCTCCATGTCCGGAAACCCTGACTTGCTTTCAAAGTTAAAGCTCCCTCTGGTTTTCCCTTGGTACATCCCTCAGAGCCAAGTAGCTAATATCCCTATAAGCACCGAGCGATCTCTGACCCGACGCTCGCCGGCTGAAATGCTTAATATTCCTGTTTCATTTTCTGCTAATTCTCCTCCACCCTCTCCCTCCCCATTCTTTCTTTCTCACTCTGCTCTCGTTAGATGCATGTAATTGCCTGATTCAACATGCATTAGAAATGTAGTGTTTAAGTAATCATTGCCGATAAGATGGGGATAACATTTCAATTACCTTGTCTTTGCATTATCTCTGCTGCAGTGTACATAACTATTAAATATTCTGCATGACTTGACAACAGCAGCTGGTTTCATGTACAGACCGTCGTCACACGTTCATAAATGTCACTTTACATAATGCCACCTTTTTTTGTTTTAAAGCTACTCGCAAGACATTTTCTGGAAAATGAGTCAGACGCACATTAGTCATTGTTTCTAATTGAGAAAGCATCGTTAAATGGTCAGATTTTTTTATGTAGTCTGACGTAAATAATTTCTTAATGTATTTAAATGCGATCCTTGCACAAGAACTCTAAATGGATTACTATAAATTAATGCAAAAATAAAACACAAGAAAGCAGTTTGTGAAGAAAACCAGGACTGCAACAATCAAACTATATTACTGAAGCTCATTAGCAGTCTTTTTTTTTTTTAAGCCAGATGGTTAAAAAACAAACAAACGTATTTAGTCAGGCCATATGGATTGGATTGGAATAATTTGAAAGCCCAATGGTGTTTCCCGCACAAGCTAAAGCTGGAGTACAGATAATCTTAATTACTATGAGTTGCAATCTCTCTCTACTGGCAAATAAAGTAAATATCTCAGGTGATACAAGCTATGAAGTTGCAAATTAACTTCATAACTCTATGTTAGCTGATATTCTTGATTCATGTACCTCCTGTGATGTTATCAACCTAGTTGCACATAAAAGATCAACTTTAAACTTTGTTTACTAGAAGTATCTTCATTTTTACTGTGCATCTAGCAGAGAAAACCTCCCACCACTGAACAAGTAGAAATAAACTGCAGAAACTGTTCAAGACAGAATGATTTTGCAGAGTCATATTTTGTTGCCTGCTGATAAATTTGTACAACTTCAGGTAGAAGAGACAAATCAGTAAACACTGTAATTTTCCTGAAATGTTCTTCAAATTCAAATTTCCTCAGCAAAAGTTTCCCAGATGACTCTTAGAAGCACCGCCAGATGTTTTCTATCAGAAACAGGTCGGTTGCCACTAAATGAGCCCGGATCGCCACTTTAACACTTTCCCTTCCCGGGCTGCACATTTTCTCAAAGGCCATGCCAGGAATGCTGGCTAATGACTTCCTCGTCAAGTCTTGTGGTTTCTCGTTGGATGGTACATGTGGAACCTTGTTTTTTAAACGGATTGCTGTTTTCTTCTTTACGCACAAGTCAACAGCTGCAGTGAACTTACAGCTAAGCCCTTATCTGCTCCCCTGGCAGGCGCCGCTAGTTTCCCCTACGTGGCTCAGAGGTACAAAAAGGTTGTACAAGACAAATGGAGAAACAGTAGGAGATTGAACAGCAGATGGGATGATAGAAAATTAGATAAAACCTGCACATATTTTGTAAAAAAAAAAAAAAAAGAGTGTCTGTGTGGCATGTGAGCCGGGACAGTTACAGCCGGATATGCTTCACTGCCTGCAGGCAGATAGCAATCTTGCAACTTTGAAGTAGCAGAGTTTGAATGAGATTGGTGATGTTTATCTTCTCCGAAAAGTTCAGTCACGTCGTCCTTTAGTGCTACTGCAAAATCAAGACAAAATACCAAGAGAAGACAAACTCGCTTTTGCTGCAAAGAGACTCTGTTGGAGATTTATTTATTTTTTGATGAATTGGTAAACAACCAGCTATGTTGTCCCACTGTTCTATTTATGGATCGAATGTTTGTGCTGATTACACAACAAAAGCCCTTTAATACCAGCATGGTGCTGGCATTAAAGCACCAGCACTACCTCTTTTAATACCCACCTATTAAAAGAGGTGGATATTCATTTAAAACGCAACACTGAGGTTGACATGAACATTTATTCTGGGGAATATGATGGTTGGTCTCATTAGATGCATCGCTTTGGTTCTTTTAGAGCCAAATGAAGAATCTGTAATGGAGAGTTTGAATTAATTTTTAAAGGAATTATGTGCAAATAATTAGGGAAGTATACTAAGATAAATAGAAATGCTGACATTTTTTTTGATCGATGGGAAGTCTGTCTGTCAAAGCGCCAGCATGTTGCTGCATCAGTTTAGACTATTATTAAGAGCCCTCAGGGTGCAGGTCATTTTTGACCCTTTCCTCTACTCTGATAATTCTGTACCTAACTTCTTTGTGTTTGACTACCGATTATCAACTCAATATTTTTCACCCACTTTGACAACCAGTGATTTTAAGTAATTTCTTTGATTTGCTCATTGGCTCCTGTAAGAAAATGTAGTTCTACCACACTTTTTGGTTTAGTCAGAGTTCATTAATTGTTTCTTGAGTGTCAACAGACCCAAACGGGTCACGAGCAAAACAAATAGAAAAGCAGTCATTTACAATGTGCTTAGCCCTTTATGGCCTACGTTTTCAAATGCCCGCCTGGATATTTTTGCTTATTTTAATTGTACGCAGTTCTTTAAATGTCCGGTGAGGAAATACATTTGCCCATTTATCCATAACAACCGGAACTTTCAATATCTAGCAAGTTATTTTCCCTGCTTCAAAATGTAGTTTCAGATTTACTCACAAACACACACAAGCGAAACCATCAATGAATCTCTCTAAACTGAATACAAAACTTTTACCCTACTTGTTAAAACAAAACACATGACGTTTCCCCAAAATGTAATCTGATCGATAAATCATGCATTATCATGTCCCCATCATTACACCCCTATAAATTGTATTTATTGTGGAAACAACATCACTATGAGGTAAAGACAGAGTTCATTAATTGCACTTTTTGTCCTACAGTTGGAATTGTTTAATTTTCCTGGCCTGCACAGTAATCTAAAAACTTCCTGTTAGTATGATTTGGTGAATTTAAGGATTGGCGGCTGAGTCATCGTATTCCCCATCACACCATCACTTGTCTCAATTATTCATGTTTTACTTTTTTTTTGTTTTGTTTTTTTTGTTATTTATGATTTTGCATTTTTCAATTAAGGCACAAAAATTCCAATTCGCACAGAAATGGCAAAAATAAGTCTAATTTTCAAGTTGCTTGTACAAGTTCTGAACATCTGTGACCTCTGACCTGGGTATAGCAAGGCACGCAGAAATATGCAAAGGAGCGACGGATGTATTGTGAAATGCTGTACATTTTTATTTTTTCTTTACAATTTTTAAATTATATGCATGACAAATGTGAGGACAATGCAGTGAGATATTAGAAATGTCATGATACCAGATCAAGTTTCATGCATTAATAAACAGAAACACTGCATAGCTGCATTCTAAAATTTGCTATTTGAGATACTTTATGAGTGTCAGGCGCTTAAAAAAAACTCACACAGCAGTTAGTGGGTTCAACCACATATTTATATTTAGATCAGGGAAACCGCAATGTCTTGTTTCTCAACCGTCTCTTCTTCCCTCACATGCAACATGGAAAGAAGTGTTGCTGCCTCACTTTGTCTTTTTTACTACCTTTTTCCTTCGTGGGTATTATTCCGTCACTTTTATTCTCTCACTTCTTAAAACTTTCTTCATTCATATTGTTTTTTTTTTTGTCATCTTTCTTCTAAAATCCTTACATTCCCCCTCCCATCAGGTCACAATATTGCTCCTCTTCATCTGCAGCTGAGGTACAATTGAGCTGAGCGTATATCCCCCCCCCAGAGAAACCTTTAAAAAGAGAGAGAGCAACCCCCCACAACGCCCTTACAAACCTCAGAGCTCAGGAGTTGTTGCCCCTCAGGGTTCATCAGGAACTAGACAGCAAGCATGACGGACTCTCCTTCACCTTCCAACCTATTGTTCTCAACCGTTTCTATGGGGAAAGGCAACAGCAGCCTTATAAAATGAAGGAAAATAGAATCACCTGAAGTAAATACAAGTTTTTTTTTTTTTTGTTTTTTTTTTGTGATCCTTACATGTTTTGCTATTTTGAGCATCTTCTCTCTTCGGTTCCATGTCTCTGAAGTTTGTGGCTGGAAATCCGCAATAAAACTCCCCGGCATTATGGTTTTTAAATGGGACAGGACATGGAGAGAGGAAGGCATGGATGGGGGAGTGAAGGAGGAATGCATATCCAGTGATCCCATGATTTGCTCGCAGACAGGCTCTCTATAGCTCTTTTCAGCGCCAGCACAATGAGCACTCTATCGAGGAGCTAACCAGCCATGTCAAGCCATCGCCTGTTTGATTAAAGGGCAAGAAAGAGAGGCTTTATCTGCTAATGATTGGAGGGAGAACAAAACTTATTCTGTTTTCGATTGGCATGACTGGGAGGGGGGACTCCTCTGCGTGGACTTTTCTGGTCATGCGTAAGAGAAAAAAATGTCAATGTTTGACTCAATGTTTGGGTGGAAGGATGCCTCCGCTTGTCCAGGCCGAGGTCAGCGAGTCTCAAAGCAGCATTGAGAAACTATAATCCAATTTCTCTAATTTTGCTTCTTGTGAAGGGAGACTTTCTCATAAACCTTTGAAAGCATAATAGATTTTTTTGTTTGAACCTCAAACCTTAGTGTACATCCGGAGGTATGATGGTTTAGGTCAGATGATATTCATTTGTTAGAAAAATATTTACCTACATGCATAAAGTTGATTGAAAGTTACTTCTAAAGACTTGCAATTGAAGCAAAAGTCTGTTCTTCAAAGCTTTAGCTAGCAGAGGCTCAACACAAATCAGGCCACACTTTTCAGACTTTCATTCCTAAATAACTTGTAGTGTTTTTGTCCCGATTCATGATAAATTACACTACATTTTCTTGGTATTCGGTTTCACCTTTTTGTTTTACATAAGGCGAAACATTTCAAGGGGTATTAACACTTAAATATTAAGGCAATAATAAAAGATTAATGTCAGCAAAATATTTAAGGATCTCAGCTAAAGTTTTCTGCAGTGTGCTTATCATGTAGGTATTGCAGTTAAAGGCAAATTAGTTTTAAATATTTAAAGCAAATCTACATTCATTAAAACCGCAGCCAAAACAATCACTACGGGTAAAGATTGGAATCCTCTTTCTCTAAAATGTTTTCATTCTCTATGCTCCAGCTTCTCAGACAAACACACACACACACACACACACGTGCGCACACGCCCACACACAAACTGAATCACGGCAAAGTTTTACGTTTTTGAGCTCATTTAGTTTAGCCTAGCTAACCACAAACAACCTTTTTAAAATAACAAGGCTGGCCGGTCTTAAAACAATCTTAAATCTTTTTTTTTTTTTTTTTTTTTACAAGACCTCTGTTCAACATCTTTCTTTTTGAGGTATTTCTGTCTTACTATGAAATGACTGTGGAGTTTACCTGGCTATGTCTGCATCTGTATTTGAGTAGCTAATAACTGCCAGCTCTCTGCTCCTAATAGCCGCATTAATTAGTTCCTCATTAAAGCGCGACGCACCGTAAAGGTCAAAAACAGCTGACACCGGTTGTCAGACAAACATCCAATATGTTTGACTGATGCTGCAGGTGTTTAATTGGCGTGATCGAGATCTTGGCCGCTCTTGATTAAATACAGGTCATTTTCATTAAAGCAACACCTCACCACCGTTTCCTACAGCCTTCCCTCCAAACTCCACGTGCAGCTCGGGTTTGAGCAGAAAGCGAGGTGTTTGTCTGCATCTTGTAGAGACGCTAAATGGCTGAAAATGAATATGTAACGCAGACACGTAGGCCCTTCAAGAACAGCCCTGAAGAGCACTAAGATTAAAGCGCCTCAGTGACCGAGATGCGAGCTATATTAAAACCGCTCTTCACATAATGAGACCCTTTGCTCTGCAGCGAGGCGGCAGATTTGCTCCTCTCTTCATTTGTCGCCGACTAAAATGCCACCTCCTCAGTGTGCTTCTTGCGGATTTAGACCTCCAGCACTCCTGCTCCTCCTACAAACAATTCACTCAGCTATTAAGTTTCCCACTCCTAAAGGAAAAGCACCCTTCACAATCCTTTTTTAAATGTTCAGATATACATTTATACAATACGCACATAAGCAGCAACAAACTGGAATGACATTGTTTCCTAGAAAGCTGCTCATCTCTCTAATTCATACTTTGCTGCTTTATATCAAGTCACAATTTTTAATATGCAGCTCAATAAATAAAGTAGAACACAGTTGAAAAGTTCATTTATTTCTATAGCACAATTCAAAGCATAAAATTGATATTAGAATATTACATAAGACTAAGAAAAAAACGTCTTGAATACAGAAATGTGGGGTTAATTAAAGTAAAAGTGTTTATTACCTGCTTTAAAGTTATTTTCAAAAATTACTTTTAATGTAACAAAAGAGCCTCATTAGAATGTCTTTTCTGATTTACTGAGATGCACCTGAATACATGTGCATTAATTTTGATGATGTTTCTTCTCCAATACTATATTTGAGTATTTGTATTTGACATATTGCTCTAAGAAGCTCATTGCTAGAAAAGCCAACAAAAAGAAAATCAAACATTCTGAGTTCCATCTAAAACAAATATAGAGTTTTTTGGAATTTTTTTATGCCAACTTCCTATCATTTTGATCACTACCAATTGTTTTATTTTATTTATGTAATTATTATTGCATTTAGTTAATGCATTCATGTCTTTTTGTTTTCTACCTCATGACCATATTACCCCAAAACCCTGACGTATCACTTATGATACAAAAGCATAGAGAAAACCTTGTGATGTTTTAAGTTTAAATACTCCTAATACTTTGCTGAATAAACTGCGTGAGACAGCATATTTATGACACATAAAGCGTGGATAATCAATAATCAAACTCCAGTTTCATCCCTGCAAAGATCAGAGGTTTTGCAGAACTTAAATATATTAAATGTTAAATTCTGAAAAGTGTAGCAGATTGCTGGAGCAATAGCCTTTAGACCCATGAAGAAGTTTATCCACAGATTGTAAAAACAAAACAATTTGTTGATTCAAATTCAGCACAGAGGTGGAGGAGTGGTGACGGTTGTATGAATGAGGATCTCTCCAGCGATGGCTAAGATCACATCTGCCTGCAGTTTGTGTGTCACAGGCTGGGGAGACAAGTTAAAAACGCAAAAAAAATGTGCTTACCATCAGCCTGTCAGCAGATTCTTAAACACAACTCACAGATTCTACAGGGTGCAAAAAAAATCTTCTGAGGAAGAGATTAAAAGTTCATAGAACAATGATATTTTTCTGCCTTGCGTCGTAACAACTTGGAACAGATTAATGAAGCCTGCATTTGTGTTTATTTTATATTATTGCATTAATTCGAACAGGTTTAAGTCACTCAGTGAAAAATGCCATCTACAAGAATACAATTCTTTTTCTGACACATGGTACTCAATCTTTTTCTAACATGTTTTTGCCCCAGGTGGCAATAAATAATAAAAACAAATCCTTCCCCTCAGATATATGTTGTGTCAAGTACCCTCTACTGCCCAACTCAAACAACAATTGTATTCCTGTAACATAAATCACACTGACCAGCCAAAAACAAATAACACATTCAAAACAAGTTTAGAGGAGAAAAACCTAATCGCTGGTAGCACAACTGAAGAAGAGTGACTTTTCTTCATGACACGGTTGAGTGGCTTCAGGGACCCATGTGGTGCTGTGGCCCCTGGTTAGTGGGTGTATCTTTTGAATGAAGCCGTAGGGTGCTGCATTTTACAAGCTGTGCCACTGGAGAAAGTTTTTGTGAGGAACAGAGCAGACATTTGCATTTGAAACAGCTAGGCCCTGCCCCTTTTTGTGCTCCCCTCTCTGCCTCCGTGGCCTCGGGGTAATGCTCTCTTTTCCGTCAGGAACAGACCCGTGCACCTGTGGATTAAACACACCGAAACACACACACGCACCCCGGTCCAACTGTGGGCTAGGGTGGACTGCAGGGTTTATCTGAAAACCTTGTCTTCGTGGACCTAATGATGCACGACCGGCCATCTGTGAGCCGCTCGCTCAGACAGAACGACTTCTCCTCCGGTTACCTTCAAACGGCTTCTGCTGGATGAAGCCGAGAACGTAACCGTCATCTTAAATAAAGCCAGTTTTACAATGACAAGATGAGTCAATGTAAGCATTGATTTTTGCTCTTTGTGGTGTTATAGTAATAAGGCAGATGTATCAATTTAATTGGATATTTTTTTTCACTTTACACATCAAAGTAGGGTGATAGTTTTGTGTAAAACCCTGTTTTTGGTGTCTGTTCTTCAGCACAGTCATTTATTTCACAATGAAATTGTTCTGCAGCTCTCTCAATCATTTCTGCTTACTTACCATCCCTCCCATTGTGGACAGAGGTCAGATTAAACTAGGGCCTTTGTCCAGTCTTGTTTACTGCAGGTCAGACAGGTCTGTGTTTTAAAATAACTGTGGACATGGGAATGTTAGTGTGATTCTCTGTTTTCATGCAAACATTTCCCAATGCATGTCTGCTGTACCTGAATGGCATGTTCTCTTGTCTTTCCCATTTTGAAGAGTGTTCTCTAAGAATTAGGCCTAATTTTAATGTCATATACCCTCAAGGAAGAGGAAGCTGTGGATTATTAATTAAAGAGCTTTTTATTAAAAAAGAAAAAAAGGATATGCTACCCAAAGTTTCTTTTTATGGGGTTCCCAAGTGTTGAGCTCTTGCCTCAACACACGCAACGCGTCATGATCTTTAACATTTATTTGTTGGGTTTGTTCTGATTTTTAAGATTCATTCTCACCATTTTTTTCATGTTTTCAGCTCTCTGTGGTAATATTTAGTTGTGGTACTCTCTGTATCGCTTCCTATTTTACTTCTTTCCTTGCTGCTTCTGTATCCTCTTGTCACCTTTTTTGGGTTTAATGTTTTGGGTTTTGTCTCTGGTTTGTGCATTTTTCCTTGTTTTCTCCTGTTCCCTGTATATTCTATCCGCTATTCCTCCCATGTCCTCAGCTCAACTTTTCTTACAGCTGCAACGTGTTTAATCAACCATCTGCTCCTTGTTCATCAATCAATTCTCCAGCTCAAAGAGCTCGAACTTACTCAGATCCTGCTCTTACCGTCAGAATGTCTCCTGGTTTTTTTTTGCATTTCCCTCTTGAGTTTAACTTTAAGATTTTGGTTTTTTTCTTATTTTGTTTGGTGAATTGTTTTATTTTTTAGCCACCTGTCTCTTCTCCGTATTTGGGTCCTACTCTTCGTCATTATAAAAATATACAATATAGTTTATTCTTGTGACAAACAGAATTTTGGAAACATTAAAAAAGGAGCATTTTGATATAAGCCTCTTAAAATAGGTTTCCTGGCAACATATTGTTTATTTTTTCTATATTTCTTACTTTCATTTATAAAATTTAACTCTTTACATTTTGCGCTGTTTGTATCATGGAACTACGTATGGAAATCAGCATTTTGCGAAACCCAATGTATTTACGTCAACGTTGTCCATTCATTATTATGCACTGTCCAATTGAAATGAACTCAATCACTATATTGTGTGACATAACAGATCTATTCTAGATCTGAGGCTGATGTCACTTTGAAGAATTAAAAAAATTTCCAAATAAAATAAACTTTACATGTACATTTCAAACTGATCGGAAATAATTTTAATGTAACAGTTAAGAGAGTCCTACTTTCATGTTGCTGGTTTGTTGTTGCTGCTTGTGTCACATTTAATGGAGGTAACCACGAAGATAAACAAATCTATGACAATAGATGCCTTGTTGCCAACTCTACATTGAAACTCTGGAGTTATTCGTCTTTCATCTTTCAACAGGGGGTTTGACATTAAATGGCATTGAGTTGAGATCATGACTCTATAAGCAGAGTCTGGTGGGCTGAAAGGGCCAAATATCTCCTTTAGGCACTGGAATGTATTCACTCTCTGTGAATTTATTTTCACATCCTGAAATCCGATGTGAAAGATGTGGGGAAATATCAAATTTAATGGTAACTCAAACTGAATAAACAGCTATTAGTTTTGTGTTTCAGCCTTTGCGATATGGCTGAAATTGAGGAAGACAACTGAGAGAAATTCCTTCCAGCATTTATGCAACAACCTTAAACCATACAGTCCACCACAGTCCTTGGATTTAATTTCATGTTTAGGAATTCAATCTTAGTGAAAATGATCAGCACTGTCCACTACCTATTTACTTTCCTTTTATGTTTTAAAAGCGCCCAGTTTCGGCAGGTCATTGATTTATCAGGATCATTTAACAAGATTTTTTTTCCTGTCTGAGCCGTCGCACTGAAAGCACTAATTTGAATGGAAGGTCCCGTTTCTCGCAGACACTAATGTGATTCATGGGGACCACCTCGCTGCGCCAGCTGTCCAAGTGCCAGGCAGAATGGCACTTGGGGCACTTAACCATTTAGGGCATTGGCATGGCACCTGTACAAGGGCCTCTCATCTATACATCTTGGCGTTAGCTACTCATTGATGAAGCCAAAACACACAAGGCACCTTCTCAAGATGGTGCTTGTGTTCCAACCCATTTAAGGAGAGATTTATCAAAGCTTTCGCTGCAAAGCTAGAGAAAGGAGCTCCAGATCTAGAGGTCGTCCACAAACATAAGTAATAATACAAATGAATAGAAATTGACCTTTACATTTGTTCTTGAAGAACATGCAGGCTGTTTTCTTGATATTTCAACGTAGCTGTTGGTGCAGTCGCCTGTTTGTAACCAATGGACACTTTTGTTTCAAAGATCATCTTTGTAGGAATTGTGGATTAGCTCCATTAAAATAAACAGATGGAAAGGACAGACATTTATCAAAAACATTTTGATGTGATTTGCAGGGCAACTATAGTGGCTGCAGAGCAACATTTAAATGCCTCCATGAGGTGCCGGTTTGTCTGTTCTCCATGATGGTGCAGCTTTTCTCCTGACTTCCCCTATGGCCCTTCACCATATGATCGATTGTATGAATGTTCATTTGAACTCGTATTCAAGAGACTATTTTGTCTTGGTTAGATGTTGTTTTTTGCATTAATGGTTGAGTTTGGCCTTCCACGTTTTCTGCCATCACAGTTTTTTTTTTACCTTTCATTTTTGTTTCTTACTAAAAGTAAAATAGATCCTATTGGACCTTTGCAAATATGTATTTAATGTAATTTAATTGTTTGAGATGAATGTCTCTTTCTTACTTTGTCATCATTTGTTATATTTGTTATTGTTCAAAATCAATGCCAGTTGACGGAGAGCCAGAAGAGCTGTGGAGTATTTTACAAAATAACAATGGACCCTTTCAAGAAGAGTCAAAAGAGGTCAACTTGTTTCCATGTATGGAACGATCACTGACTTCTGGTTTCCTGTAACACGCAGGAAGCAGCTAGCTCTGCCTTTTAAAAAGTAAACTAAATCTCTAGATGGAGATCTGTCCGTTCCATCTAATCTATCTGTCTTATTTAATTATTCATTCTATAGTCTGGTATTAAGCACATTCTGGTGAATGATGGAGAATGCAGAGAAAAGTCTGAGAAGGACTCCCTGAGCGGAAGTTGGCTCACTGTAGGGGGCAAGGCAGGAATCTGCTGGTGCTTTTTTTTTGTGAGGGGGTTAAAACCTAAGCCTTTGACCCCAACCTCCTGTTTTCCAATCAATCCAAACTTAAAAATTTGAGGATGTTTTATTATTTTATTTTTTGCATACCAATGCAAGCAATTCCAGGAGATTTTCCTTGATGAATTATCCTAAATAAATCCATGTATAAATTTAGATGACGTGTCTTCTTTCTTAAAAATGAGATCTGGGACTTTGGGACCAGTTTGTGTGGAAATAAATGTTCAAATAAAGCAAACAGGCTAGCATATAAAGTTATGGTCTCGCTAATAATGCCATCTGCAGTGAAATATTAAGCCAGCTAAAAGATAAGTGGACAAGCTCACTGCTATAACTACATCTGTCGTCGTTCCCCCCGCCCCCCATCTTCTCCGGTGTTGTTGAGGAACACTTATCCGGTGATGCTGGGTGTGTAATAGCACTACAGTTTAAACTGCCATCAATCAGCAAGTCCTAATCTGTTGAGTCTCGCTCAGTATTCCACTGGGAGGGAAAATCTATTAGATTTCACACGTTTTGAGATATCATTGTAACAGATGCACCAAACGGTGAGCTGGGAGTACTCCTCCTCCCTCCCCTCCCCCCCAAAAAAACCACATCTCTCTAACGCATTAAAGCTGAGAAATCTCAGACACATGTATGTGGTCTTCCACACCTGGACTTGTTTATGCATTTTTGGATTTGTTCAGACCTTCTGTGAACGATGAACAGCTGTTCTGCAGAGGCTTTTACAAGTGATTTTCAGGATCAGAATTCACGCCGAAGGGATTACTCCAGTTTAAATGATCCGAGTGTGTGTGTGTGAAGCGTGGAACCCTTACTGTGATCACGCATGAAAAGTCGTTGCTTCAGATCTGAATGTGTATCGACTTACACTTCCTGCCTTCTGCCCAGCAGTCATCCAACCCCCAAACCTAATCCCGAACCCAGAAAAACCTCTCCCGCTCCCCTTTAGGGAGGGTAACAGGTCAGGAATCATTCATGCAAGGAGACCAAGAATTTCAGCCACTTCAAAGCGCCACCTTCAAGTTCTGCAAAGTCTTTACTTCCGTTAAGAACTGCTTCACAAAGAGTGACGATAATATTAAAAGGAACATAAATCTGGCAGAGGGTGAGTTATCAAACAGATTCCCGGGTGCCCCTCTTCTCTGAATGTGCCGTCGTATTTGCATCGCTTCACCAGTGACCTGTCACAGAGACCAATGAAACTGAATGCTGGCGTGTCAGCAAGACAATGCAGACTGCAGTCCATTTATCTCCATACGTCAACAGGACTGGTAGAAAGGAGGCTTTCAGCCGCCGACATTCTGGTCAGTTTAAAGAGTCTGCTCTCCCAGACATAAGTTAATAGGCTACTGATGGACATTCAAAGGCAGGTGCTGCTTTTATTGGCTAATGGTTTGGACAAGGAGTTAAAGGCTTAAAGTTGTTGTGGTTCCACAGGAGCATGAACTGTGCTGAGTATTGTTCCTTTTAATTCAGGACATTTCCCCCTAAAAAAAATAATGTTTTTTTTTATGTTACAACAGATTAAACTTGCTACAGAAACCAATAATTAATTTTTTTCTTCACGACTTTGGCTTGTTTAAGTGAATCTGTCCTTGAGACTCCAAGTCTCAAGGACTGAGGTTGGCCACTCCTACTGCAGACTCATTACATGTTTAATGCAACTTTCTGAATTTCGCCCATTGCGTTGGTTGGAAGAAAAGCCAGGAGACAACTGTGAAATAACCACGAAAAAATAAACCAATGTTGCAACTTTTAAAAATCTCGTGATAAATGTAGGTCTACCATTTTATGTTTTCAGACTGTTACCACGTTATCGACTTTGTCTTTATATTTAGCAACTTTTCAGACCTATCTTTGACTTTCCTCCCCTCCCCAAGAGCAACTAGCAACAAATCTAGCAACTTTTTTTCTGTGTTGTTGTAGACATTTGGTGCATTCACGTGTTTTCTCCAATCTTCTGCAGCTACAACCAGCAGCAAGTGTTGCCTTGAGCCCCTCCTGCTTGCTAAACATTGAGAGGAGGTCAGTTTCACAATATCGTCGTCGTGCAGCAAACCCTGCTCTCAGTCAGAGCAGAAGGGAGACTCATTGCCCTCAGTTTCCACATTGCAATTAAATCACGCAGGTGCAAAGCTGCTGCTGAAATCTTTTTATATTACAAAACAGGATGTAAATATAACTTTAATGTAGCCTGCTGCACATAGAAATTACTGTATTTAATTCACACAAAGATTTACCTCCGCTGTGCGTGCCTCTGGCTAAATTTGATTTTATGCAAACCTAAGCTATGCAGTGCAGGTTCAGGCAAATACCAATATTGTTAAATTTATTTCATGAAGTTCATTTGTAGCTTTAAACACTGAAAATTTTTAAACACTTTTTGTCTCACCGACATTGATGCTCTTTAAGCAAAGTCGTCCTCCGGGAACGTTTAGTGACTTTTAGGATAGTTGCTGCCTATAACTACTGATAGCTGCATTGTGTTTCTGCTACTTTTTCTTTAGGTCTCTTTTCCTGATAACAGTTATAATAACACTTTCTCTGCTTTTCCGCTTTTAAAATATTCTAATCTTTGCTGCTGCTTTGAAATGTTCAAGGTGTCTGTCGAGTTAAGTTGCTTTACCCCTCAGCCGCTGTATCTGGCTGACGTCTGAAACAAAATAAAATAACAAAGTAGCCTTGGGAATAATTCCCCAGATTTCCTGATTGCACGCCACAATCATCGTAGTCAATCACACAGCTAAGGCGGAGAAACTCAATCCAAGACGAAAAGAGGATACCGCTAAGACAATTTGCCAACAAAGACCTGGGGAGACTAACAGACACTGATTTACAACAGAGAGAACAATTAGCGCTGAAAAGGCTCCAATTAAAATGACTCCTCTTCATGTGCAGAGGGAACTGAGCTTCAGCGCACACTCCATCTGCTACGGCACAGTCACATCAGTCTGAAATGAAATAATTATGGCAAATTAATGGGTGTAACAGTCACCAATTGATATGGCGGGGATGATTTCATATGTCTAATTGGTGGAGGGAGGCGCATGTGAGAGATGTTGTACACGACTGAGCTGAGAGAGCGAAGAAAACTTTAGGAAGATCTGATAAAAGCTGTAGATTACAAATAGCTAAATGGATATGGAATACCAAGCAGCAGCTTTGGTCTCATATTTCTACATTTGCAAGGAATATGAGTCCTTCCGCTGTGGCGATGCATCCATGAAGGTGGCATAAACTCGTAATGGATTCAGGAAAGTCTGAAACGCATTAAAATCCTCCCCGGCACGGACATGATGAAAACCAGCAGCGGCAAATTTAATTTGGGGTGAGATAACTGTCAGGTGTTATAGATTAATAAAAGCAATACAATTCCTTAGACGTCGTGAAGTGATACGATATGGAAGTTAACAGTGCAAAAACGGGAATTCCTTTTGGAGTTAGAAAGACAAAAGAAGAAAATAAAAATGCATCATCTGCCAGGCGTTATTGGGTTGTATATTTCTGCTTCTGCGCTCACCTGAAAGCCGTGTGACAGTCCTGGTCGATATTCAAATGTAGACACTCAAGCATTCTGCGGGGAAGGAAAAAAAAAACTGAATAACTGAATATTTAATGCATCTGACAATAGTGTTGACTTGTTTTGTTGCCTGATTTAGACAGAAAAGAACCCTCATGAATAGAAATAAAAGTAAAAAAAACAACAACAACACACACACACACATGGAAAATATTGGAATTAGGGGAGAAAAAAAAATCTAATTATTTCTATTTAGTGTGTTTGTGATCAGATCACTTCGATGTGAGATTCAAATGAATTCAGTTTCTCTTGCAGACTGGAACAACCTGCTAACCGAACAGGTGTGACAATCTTCTGGGAGAGAAAAAGAAAAAAAAAAAAGACTAGAAGGGAAAAGACTGATTCCCACTGAGGAAATCCAAACATTGTGAGTAACTGAGGTGTTAATTAAAAAGAAAAGGTAGACTGTTACAACAGCAAGAAAAAAAAAATCAAAAGCAACCCAGATTCCCCTGCAAGTTCAGCTTGGCGAGGCAGACGGCTGAGCCGGGACGGGAGGTTCATGCTAATTGTCGTGGCCTTTCATTTCAGGGAAGGCTTGTCAGAATCCTCCGAGGAGGCTAATTTGTAAGTTTCCCTCTGAGTATATTTAGTCTGTCTCGTCAAATATGCTTGGCTTCTTACGCCAGCCCCCCTACAGTAAGAACTCAAAGAGAGCCTTTTTGTATATTATAAAAACAAGTCCTGACTGAGAAACAGCTGACCAGATCTTTAACCCTGGTGGCTTGCTGAGAGGGTCGTGGGAGTATGCTTGACCAGCCCACATGTGTTTTGTTGATCTGGAGAAGACCTACAATCACGGCAGACTATAGGTGATGCTGAGGAAGAGATGTGTCCTTAAAATAAAATAAAATAAAATAAAAAAGTGTAGTTCATATTTGGGTTCTGATCTGTGCTTTACATGGATAATTTGGTTCTGTTGGCGTCTACAAAACCATGACTTGTAAGCGTGAGGAATATTTCTAAATCAGAAAAACAAAGACTCCGTAAAGGGGGTCCATGCATAAACCACGGATTGTCCCACTTTTATTTTTTAGCTAATCTTTGGAATTGCTTCAAGCCATCCATTGTGTAAAAAATATATGCACCGAATAATCGAAAGTGTCTCTTCGGGAAATTATGAGCACCTTAGTAAAGTCCCTGAATCCTATGTATAAGTCCGCTTCATTTTTTATTAGCTTCTTTTGTTTTTTTTTTTGTTTTTTTTCCAGCTGCATCCTTTTGATGAATCACCTCAGTGCAGAAGCGTCAAGAAAGAAAGCGGAGCTTGTGCATATGCCTTAGTGGAAAAACTGAATTGTGCTCAGACCAACAAAGTGCTGTGGAGCTCTCAGATCATTTGTTACACCATGTGGGTTGTTAAAGTTGAAAAATGTGGGTCTGATTTGGACAAATCCTTGACTGCTTGTGAGGTATTGCAGCACCAGGGAATGCGCACGTTTTGCCTGAGATCCCCTGTTGATTATTGCCAACGCCGGCTGAATGGGAGATGCAGGGATTTGGACAGATTGGGCATTGTCGTCCGTTCCTGTGTCTCACTCTTTCACTGATGTCAGCGCTCTGATGAAAGCTGCAGAGCAGGCCCACGATCGCAGCGTCTCTTAACGCAGCTTTCACCGGCAACGTGGGAAGGTGATGTGTGCATGTGTGTGAGTGGGTTTGCAGCAGCAGCAGCAGTACGCTGACTCATGATACGTGGTTATATGGAGGCAGGTACCACACATGTATATAAACAACCACATTAAGCAACTTCCGTAGTTTTTACTGTTCAACTACGCCTTTCTTTGTTGGTCCTTTAGCTACGTTCAGCTGAGTTTTTCATTCACCATCCTTGATCATACGTATCTTTGTGTGGATACGTTGGCCTGATTCAGGGCGTTGACTTTATCCTAAAGGAGTTGAGCACATTTTAATTCCTCCTTAAAGAGGAGTTGGACTGAACTGTCCAGTCTTCATATCTATCTTTATTTCTGTAAACTTTCACACTGCATTCACACATTGTGTTACATATCCACTGTATTTCACAGCTAAGAAACATAGACATTCCTGTGAAAGCAGCTCACTCCACCTCTTAAAACCCTTTCATTTCCAAAAGTAGCACGGATATTAAAGCCCTCCAAAATCGAAAACCTAACAGTTAACCTCCCTTTAATTTGTGTTTATTTTTTTTTTAAGATATGTAGACTATTGATTATTTAAAGACAATGCAATATATCTCAAGATGATGCTCAAAATAGAAGCATTCTTCAATCCAACAAGAACAGAAAAGTGTTTTTGTTCCCAAAACATTTTAGGATTTTCCAGAAACACGTTACACCATTTGAGATGATTGCACATGTAGGGGGCCAAACTTGGGTATAAAAGAAAAGGATATAATTTTTCCCAAGCACAAACTATTGATATTTGAAGTTGCAAGTAGTTAATGTCTTGTTTCGTTTAAAATAGAGAAAAATGGTGTAGCCCTTCAAATTTCCAAAATACCGTCTGACTTCAAATGCAAACCCTGATGCCCCCAAAAAAAGAGAAAATACAAGCTTTTATCTTTCTGTGAAACACAGGATAATGAACAAGTTTCCTCAAATCAACCTTCAGTAAAAGTTTAACCTAAAGTCTCATTGTTATTGTATTTTGATTTGTAAAAGCAACACCAAGGGGCTAATGAAGCTGAATTTATATCCCACCTTGTTACTGTCACTGTTCAGTTTGTTTGCGCTTTTAATTTTGGGCATGTAATCCCTTTACTGACTTATGAAGATCCACCTGGTTTGTAAGGACTGTTTTCTTGTCTTTCCCATGTTGAAGAACATCTAAAAAATATGGACTACCAACAGAACTCCTATTAAAATTTTCCTCGACTCCCTGCTTAACTATCAGGTGTTATAACATAAAAAAATGTTGCATTTGCTTTCCTCATGCTGGATTTTTTTCCCCCCACTAATGAAAAAGATTTGCTTCAATTAATGGTAGATTTCTCTCCCTTTTTCAGCATGAAATTATTCTGCAGCAATAAAACACCTTTTTTTATAAGGCGTTCAACATGTCTGTAGCAGCGGTTACAATAAATGTAGATGCTGCTGCACCTGTGTTTTGATTTCTTTGCTTTCTACCAAACTGAAAATGATACCAGACATTATGAAGAAGAAAGTCAGAGAAGCTACACATTGCAATATGTTGCTTGCAAGCCTTTGAAGATAAACAAGTCGTCCCATTTGGGTTATCTAGGTGCTTCACTCATGTGGAATAGAAACAGGTGTTATGTGTTGACTATAATTACAGTGTATTTTGCTTCCTTGCATGAATCTTTGTGTGTGTGTGTCTGTGTGTGTGTTACGGTGGATTTCAGAAGGTTGGGTGCATGTGTGTGCGTGTCTCTGTGTGTGCATGATCCCATATGGTTTTGATAGGTATTTGGACAGGTGACAACATGTTAAAACACTTGAAAAGAAAACAACTAGCCTGACAAATTTCCTCATGGGGCTGAACTTGTCAGGGAATCTTCCATTTAGCCCAAAATGTGGAGAAAGGAACCACTATATCAGCCATTTTTGGGGTTTTGATTAGGATTGTGGTGGTTGTGCATCAGGATAGAGAAACAATGTAATTTTTGTTGTTAATGAGTGACAGCAGGATTAATGGAAAAAAAACATTTGATTTAACCTAACCAACAGTGTTGTGAAAATGTATTTGCCATCATTTGCATATTAAACTTAGAATTCTGTTTCAGAGAATAAAAACCCAATTAAATTCAGGAAGAAATTTGATAATGAAAGCCATATCACTTGACCTAAACAAAGCTTTAGGTTCAGACTTGAACTAGGCCGCTCCAAACTTGACTTTTTCCCCACCCCACCATGCCAATCAGAAGTATTATTGATTTTTCAAGTACAGCAAGAAGCAAAGCAATCCCAGACTATTACCACCACCACGTTTGATGTGCTGTATGATGATCTTTCATAGAAATGCTTCATAGGTTTTATGGCAAATGTAACGAGATGCACACATTCCAAAAACATAGAATATCATCCCTGACTCCTTGAGGATCAGCAAGATGTTTTTTTGTTTTGGTGAATGTGAGTTAAGTCTCTGTGTTGTTTTTGCCTTCAGAAATCTAACATGGATGCCATTTCTGCCTATTCACCTTCTTGTTGAATCATAAACACTGACCTCAACTTAGACTTTGAGGCCTGCAGAGCTTTAGCTGCTCTTTGTTGCTCCTTTGTGATCTCTTTTTGGTAGATTTGCCATTGCTGGGATGGCTCACCACTGTTCCTTGTTCTCTCTATTTGCATGGTAAACTGGAGTCCCAAAGCCTTAGAAATAGCATTTTGATCCTTTCCAGATTGACAGATGTCAATGAGTTTGTTTCTCATCTGTTCATGAATTTCCCCCATTGTCATGTTGCTTTTTGAGATCTTTTAGCGTATTTTATTTTGTCAAAAACTTCTTGATTCCACAGGCCAGGCAATAACCAATGCTAATAGACTAATACTAAGAGTTCAAAGAGAAAACTTTTGTCTAATATTAAACTTTATTTGGTGATCTGAAACAACATTCAAGTGTGACAAAAAAGCTAAACTAAGATGTAGCGTTTCCTAATATTCATTCTTAAATGGTGAACAAACTTTATCACAACTTTGTCTGACTAAAACTTAACAAGAAGCCTGGAAGCAAAAGTGTCCTCCAAAAGTGCAGCACAAGCCTCCCAAAGTGACCCTAAAGTCCTGAATGTTGTTCTTTGAACTGAATTGCAGCTTCTTTATGGTTTCTCATTGTACCTCGGTGTTCCGACATCCTGTACAAGTCTCGCCAAAACAAAGGCAACAATGCTCTGCTGCTACTATTCCACCTCCGCCTTCCACGTGTAACAAATACTTCCCCCGGCGGACTCTCCCCCGGTGAACACAATCAAATAAACAATACGGCTGCTTTTACTGAAAACCAGAGTGCCTATTAGAGAGAGCAAACGACCTGATTGTTGATTGTGTTAGCATGTCTGAGTGCCTCGCTAAATTGCCCACAAGGGTTGAACGCAGGAGAGAGGAGGTGGGAGGAGGAGCGACTTAAAAAAACAGAAGAGAAAAGCAAAAAAAAAAAGACAAAACAAAAAAAACTCTTGACTTCTTGATGAGAGGGAATAAAAATAAGAGCTCGTTTTGAGACATGGAAATAGATTAGCCGGAGTTCTGGGGTAGGGGTGTGATTACACAGCTATTGTTGTTTTTGGAATATATCATATCGCAGCGTCTCCTGCAGCCTCGGCTAAATAAATCTGCCGTAATCCCCCCGGTGAGCCCCTACGGCTTCGTGAGCTCCTACTTAACCAGGCTAATTAAAACTCTTCCTTGTCTTGCTCTGCACAAATTTACATGCCAGCTTCTGCGTACTAAGTGTGTGCTGTGTGTGTGTGTGTGGTGTGAGCGCTTTTTATAAACAGAAATTTAACAAAAACAATGTGAAAATTTGCTCGCTAAAACGTACATGATGTTAATATGGATCTTTTTTTTTTGATGACCCACTTTATCACATGAGACACATGAGGAAAACTAAAAAGATGTGACTTAGAGCACTCGGCTTTATCAGCGCTACAATTACGGTCTCTGGCCTAATTATGAAAGGCAATTAGTACTGCTTACATGGCAAAGAACGACGGAGAGACAGAGAGAGGCATGTTTTTTGGTTTTTTTTCTCATACTGCAACATTTCTATATTTGCATTTTGAAAATTAGACGGCAGGGGAAACGTTTGGGGGTTTCCTGGGAAATAAAGCAACCTCACGTGGGAGTCCTTGTCACTTAATCATCTGGATTTGTTCAAGGTGACATGGAGATGCACTTGGGAGCGTACGGTCCAATTTCTCCTCTGGGTAGGAGGGACCTAATGAATGGATGTGTCCTCGGGCGACCCGAGGATTCCACTCTTTGTGGCACGAAAAGATGGATGAGGAATTTTATGGCATTTTTTCCACTTATTGCATTACATAGAGCAGAGGGAGATGAGGGCGACGGGGAAATTCGGATGAAGACTCTCGGTCCAGGTTGGGATTAAGTTTTAAACCCATTCAGCCGAGCGGGAAAACTTGTACGTCTTTCATTTTGGAACAGCAGTCGCAGCAATAACAGCTTCATAGAGAGTTTATTGATCGTTTCGGAAAAAAAGCGAATCGGTTTTAAAAGGCAGCCTGTGTTGTCGGAAGATTACAGAAATAACTTTTTATCGTGGCGCTGCTTGGTAGCTAAAGGACAGAGCAACTCGACAAAGCACGTTTGCAAATGTGTTTCCATCCATTCATCCCTCTCTGCAGCAGTGTGCACTGGAGGTCGTGACCCGATGAAACAGAAAAAGTGCCACAAACAACAAAGATTAAAACTGAAGTGACAAATAGGATTTTTAAATTTCCCCTTTTATCTATTGCCACACTGAAGCATAACTGTGCTGAAATTAATTTTAAATTAAATAGTTCAGTGTTAATTGGACAAAAAGTACTCGGCACATCAGCAGAGCGCCTCGCTTCATAAATGTCACAGCAGACGTTGATTTATCCTGGAAGGTCTCTGTTTCTCGTCCGTGCTCGAATTTAAATTTTAACAGAGCGTAAACACAAAAGAGCCACATGACACTGAAACACGCGTGACAGTGATTAGAGATGATCCATCAGGATGTGATGTAGAATCACTTCCTTTTGCTCTTTTAATCCTTGGTGGTCTTAAAGCAGCAACACACAGAGAGCTGCAGCGGCAACTCACAAAGGCAATGTTAGATGTGCTACTCTTATGTAAATGAGGAGGATATGACAGAATATAGTTAGTTAGGACTGTGTTTTTTCATCCTTTGGATAAAGCACCAAAAAATAATCAGATGTAGCTCCCCTTTGTTGAAAGACAAAAGAAACATGACATTCTTGAGTTATTAAATCCTTAGTATCCGACTGGCATTGTGAGTGCCCACTCCTCGTTGCGCTGAAAACCCCTCATGAATTGACACAGCATTGCTGTATTTCACCAGAGCTCCATGTTTGATTGGAACAGTCTGAGATCAACTCTGTCTGCCATCCATCACAGCTTCTCTCCTGTGTTCAGGAAGGATTTCAGCAAATGAGGAAGGAAAAAATAAAAGTGAAAGTGCTTGGCAAGGAAAGAGCAATTTGATGTTTACCTAAAAGAGTGCGTGTGGATTTTGCTGGGTTTTTCTGAGTCGACATGAATCAACGGGGCTTTGCAGACTGGTCAGGGAAGGGTTAAGGGCCAAGGCGTGTGTGTGAGATGTCGGGGTTTGGGGCGGGGGAGCTCAGTTTTTATCATCTGTAAATGAGGAGTGTGGGTCTGTCTCGGTATGGTGGGGTATCTAGTTTTACACAAAAAGGTAAAAAGCCAGCCTCCGTCTCAGATGTTTTAGAAGTGCATGTGGTGTTACACATTTTGTCTTGGGACAACCATAAACCTCAGTGTGTTTTATTGGGATTTTATGGGACAGACCAGTTTAAAGTACGGCATAATTGTGAAGTGGCAGTAAAATGCTTCAAGGATTTCACCTTTAGTTAGAAATAACAATCTGAAGAACATAACATGCATTTATTTTCAACCCCTCAATGATTAATAAATAGATGAAAGATGATTATTTGATGGGCTCGGTAAGGAAAACAATCAGAGAAACAACCAAGAGTCTAGATTCTAGACTAAACACTAAGTGAGCTTAAATATTATTTTATCAATCAAATCAGTGCAGTTTTTATCTGTTACTGTCAAATTATATCAATCAGTCCCTCCAGTTTTTTGAGAATTATTGTGGAAATGTATGCAAAATCAACACATCCCCACATTTTTTTGCGCTGATACATAATTGGTCAAAAACTTTCTTACACATCTGCCTCAGCCTTAATTGATGTCAGATTATAGTCCAGAATCTATATAGCGAATTTTGAAAAATCAAATAAGCGCAAATATCACAAATATTTCCAAATTAGTACCTCGAACACTTTGATTTTTATTGCAAAAAAAAAAAAATCACAAAAAGTAACATGAAATCCTGGAGGATCTAGAAAGATGTTCAATAATATTCAATTTTAAGAATTCATTGATATTTTAACAGTTTGTGAACAGGTTTTATGAATACATCCTGGCACAACCGGCCCATTAAGAGCCTTAGTGATTTTGATTTGGCCCAAAATAAAAATGAGTTTGACAATCCTGGTGTAGACCCAGAAGGACTGAGGCTACAAAAAGCCCCCCAAAAACATGAAAACCATGTATCATTTTCATCTCATTTTATAATCTAATTGCATTTCATGATAATTAAATTGCTTTACAACTCACACCAAAAGAGGCAGATTATATTAAAAACTAATATGTTAAAAAAGCAAAAATGTTTTTAACATTTATCGTTTAACATATAATGGGAGTAGAAAACCTTCAGATAGAGTTCAGCTGTTTTTATTTTTCTCATCCCATATATGCTCCACTCCTCTGCTGTTATGGGACAGTGAAAGTATGAAACTGAAGCTGAAGATTTCCCACACATGAAAGCTTTTATTGTGGAATCTCAGAAACACAACCACTGGCTTCTTCTCCAAATATGATGGGATTTCATGTAGCTTCCTTCTGCGTGTGCAGCTTACCGCGACTCTAGTAGGTGTTTATGACTGTTTGGATGTGGATGCTTAAAGTTACCAGGTATCTGCTGATTCACTGATCCTCTGGGTTTTATTATGCACACGTTTTATAGTGGCTTACAGTGCTCTTTAAAAATGTTTCACTTTTTTTTCCCCCCTGACCTGAAACCATCAAATTCAGTGTTTTACTGGAAATTTGTGTGATAGATCAACACAAAGTACCACAAAACTGTGATGTGAGATAAAGCAACATATGGTTTTATGATTTTTGTGAATTTACGAATACAGATCTGGAAAGGGAATTTGTGAGCTAGCATTTTTTTTTATTTACAGCGACACTTATTTACTGCATGTCTAGAGAATGAAATGTCTCCTCTACAAAATAGATACAGCTCAGTCAGATTCCCTATTGAATTTAAGTGTGGACTTTGACTAGACCATTTAAACATATAAATCCATTTTGATCTAAACCTTTGCATTGTGAAAGAGCTGTATTTTTAAAGTCGTGAACCTCCATCCCGGCCTCCAGACCTTTACAGGTTTAGCCAAGCTTTCCCCACCACTGTGTTTTACTGTGGGGATGCTTTGTTCAGATGGATTTTATTTAGAGGCATCAAAGTAAAAGAGAGTGAATATCCTCCACGCCTTTTAGGTTTTCATTTGTAAAGCAAAAAATGGTTGAAACTGTTGAAAACAGTTACATTATTTTAATATTTTTCCCCATGTTTACGAAGGACTATGTATTCTCACGGAAATTTGTGCTCTTCCTACCTTCACCGACGTCCAATGAAGAACTAACAAAACAGAGCTGAGTTGGATTTATTTTGGTGTAATCATTGGGATTAAGTCAGTGCAGAAACACATTAATTCCTAATCCTTCCCGTGTCCCCTTTCCCTATCCCATCCTCTGCCTTGTTACCCTCTGTGTCTCCCCCCGTCTCTCCGCTATGCTCTACAGGACCAAACGTTTTTAATTTGTAAGTGAAGGGTGGGGAATGTGTGTGTGTGTGTGTGTGTGTGTGCTGGGAGGGGGTGGAGGGGCTGAAGCTGTCTGTTTTGAGCTTTGAGTCTCTGCCAAGCTCTCGTTGGTATTGTGCTGCTTACAGCTGGCCTTGCCCTTCTTCCCTTCTCTCTTTCTGCTCTCTGTTCTCAGCAACTCCCTTTTTGTCTTTCAGTCTGTGCAGCACTGTCTGCTTTTCTCCATGCTCTCTGCTATAGGGAGTTTGGGAGAAGGGGGTCAGTTGTCAGGGGGCCAGCTTTTGGGGGTTTCCCCCTACACACGGACACACACACGCAAACACACACGTACAATCACGCACGGAGAGGAAGGGTGTAGGAGCATGGAGGCCGACAGAAAGAAGAGGCGAAGAGAGAGGTGAAGGTTGCTGCATGACATACTCTTTCAAAAAAACCTCACAGGTTTGATTCCCCCTATCGCTCCCCTTTCTCTCTGTCTTTCCTATTGAATTCCTCTTTTGGCTTTTCAAAGCCAAAGTGAACCCCCACAACAACAACAAAAATGTTTTGTTTAGTTTAGATATATACAGTGAGGGAATTGATCAGTGGGTGAAATACGGCAAGAAAAGAAATAAGAGAAGCAGCCTTGGCGATAAGAAACTCAAGAGATAGAGAGATCGCGGGGGGAGACATACGATATAAGAGAGATAAAGAAGGGCGAAGCGAGAAATAGAGGCAGCAGAGAAACTCCAATAAAGACACAGATCAGATAAAGGATCCTCTAAGGACTTCCAAATGTCCTTTTGTCAAGGCGTACAATGGCGATATTAAAAAGTGAAAAAAAGAGAAAAAGATGCTGAGTTATTTCTGCACACTGAATCAGAAAAAAAGGAAAAAAAACACATTGAGTCTCATCCCCGACAGACGCCGTGACTAAAGTTTCCTCTTCCGACGACTCATCCCACTGCTTGACAGCTTATTGAAGCTGCTGAAAAGATGAGAGGCACGCTGCTTTAGTTTTACCACACAATTAGTCAGGGATCAGTGAGTCATCCTGTGGGTTGGCTACATGGTCAGCTAATCCTGCTGGGTCAGGTGCCATCTTTGTTGGATGGCGGATGTCGCCTACAAGCATTCAATACAGTCAGCTCTTAATGTTTGGTGGTAAATTTCCTTGTGTGAAATTGAATATAACTGTTTTTGTGGTGATGGTTTGTGAATAATTTAAGCTGTAAAGAGTAAAGATTACATTTGTGGGAAAAAACATTAAGCATGCTTTTAACCCTAATGTTTTATGTTTGGGAATATTAAAAATAATAATCGAGTTCTCACCGGATTTTAAATCAGGTAAATGTCCCATTCACAAATGTAAAAAAAAAAATCACTGCAAGGTTGAACTACGATCAAACTCAGTTCACCTCCAATCAGTGACTGCGAAAACTTTTGACCTAATAGCATTGCTGTAAAGCTTAGTTAAAGTTATAGTGAAAAGCAGCTCTGAAGAACATAAATACTGTTAATGTTAGACTTGTACATATTTATTTGTAATGAATGGGATTCTTCATAGATGTTCACATTCAGCTCTGAGTCTTGGCAAAAGTGAATATGGCCTAGAGGGTTAAAATGAATTTCCTTGATAAACTCGAGAACTATGCAGATATTTTTAATTCATCTCATCTGAGCTGTGAGCAGTTTGGCCTTCTCCGGCTTTCTCCGCGCTCTTCTAACGTGAAGGAGGAAACATGACCCGGCCGTGACTCCCTCAGGCTTACAATTCACTTTAATCGCCTGGGAAAACAGGAAATTGTGGTCTTGGAAAACGAAATGTTTGTGCTTTGCTCAAATTTACATGGAACTCGTCCACCTTCCCTACTCTGACTTTTATTTGATTCTCTTAATGTTAATTTTCTTAATCTTTAGTACTTTTCTGATTGGCTCTAGTTGTTTTTGTTCAGCTCATCTGAACAAAAACTTGGATTTCTGCAGTTTCAATAACTTCAGAGAGGAAATCTAAAAAACAAACACTTGAGGCATTGATTCTGAGGTGTGAAAGACTCGCATTTTTTTTTCTCATCTTGAACATGTCAGCTCAAGATTTGCCAACAAGCATCAAAATGAATGCCCAGCGAACGTATTTTACACCTCTGAAAGTGCTGCAGCTTCCCTGGTCAAAGCTGGCACGTTCCCTGCAAAGCACTTCCTCTTTTCCTGTCACTCCACCCGGCATTTGTCACTTCTTCTTTCACCAGTATCTGCCTTTAATTTACTAAAACTGACTGATTGCTAACTCATTTCTCCCTTTTTGTCATCATGCAAGCCGTTTTCTTTTTACTCCCTGCGTCTAATGGCCGTCCTCGTGGGCAGGTTCTCATCCCACATCCCGAGGCTACCTGTAACACTAACTGCCCAACTTCCTGAGCGCAGCCATCAATCACGTCGCTCCCTTCCTCTCCACAGCTATCGCTCAAGCCTCAAACTCCTAGTTTGCATTTCATGGATCACAGACTTCCTGCATACTTTCATGCAGCGTTTGGTGGGCGGGTGCATGTGGATGTCTTTGCATGACTGATGAACAGAGACACAGAAGGGTAATATAATCTCTGGACATCTTGAGTGCCTGAACTTTGGCTTTTTATCTTTTGAAGGGAGGAAAATGACAAACAGTTGGATGCACCTGGAGCCCTGAAGAGCCACCTGCAGCAATACATGACGCTCGGAGTTTATTTCTAAATCTGATCTAATGTCTCTCTTGGAGCACGAAACTTGGTCTGTAAGCCTTTCTGGAATCCTTTTTTTAAAAGTGCTGACAGCTCCATGCTAAATTAAGGCCAAAGGACTTAACTGTTGTGTTTTATTTATGCTAAGGGGAGTTTCTGTCAACTTACTTCTGTCTTGATCCCACACATGCTGGAAATAAGACACAACGCAGATGTAATATCCTTAAGGACTAAGAGACTTTGTGTAAAATCTTCAAACAAAATGGTGTAACAATAAACCTGTGTAAAATATGAGTCGGTGATGTGTATAAACCCTCTCAAGTAATTGCTTCATAGTGGAATTCATGTAAATGTGAATTTTTAACTTAAGATGTAGTTTTACATGTAGGAGTGAATTAGTGCTAAAAACAGTTCCCAGCTAAAAATATTCTTACTTTTTGAGCTTCTGAACAAAGTAACCACAAACTTCTATGTATTTTATGCCAGGGACCAACACAAAGTAAGCTATAAATGTGAATTGGAATGAAAAACTTTGCAGAATCACCCTTCATGACTGTACTGGTCTAACACATTAACATGCTGTGTGTCAAACTATTCCAGGCTCAAAGAGAGGTGATGACTCGAAAGGACCAACCATGGCTTAGGAACCAATGTGTCTTCAACCTGGGAGACACAGTGAGCGTGGAGGTTGAGTAACTCAGAGAAATACCTCAGACGCCACAAATGGACTACCTTGATTCCACAGGAGGAGACACTAAAGTATCTGAAGGAGTGCACAGAGAGCTTGGCTTTAACACCGAGGTTAATCATCAGGTGAGGAGCAGTCATCCAGCAGATCCTTATATCCACAGAAGAGATGATGATGGAAGTGCAGAGAGGCGTGAGAGCGGCAGAATGTTATCCACTCTTGCATCACTCCAAAATCATGACATGGTGGAAGTTAACTCTCAACTCCAGCCTTTAGCCTTTTGCAGCATCTAAAAGGTCTGATTCCATGATTGCCCTGCATTTAGCTCCATCAACAGCGACCAGCTTCCCTGCCTCCGTCAGGCTTTTTAATGGGGTGGATGTGTTCAGAGTGACGTACAGTGTTTGTTTCCTGACCCTCATGACACATGCTAGTTTTCATCAAGACCAAATAGTTGCATGTTTTTTCTCATCTGTGTCCTGTGTCATGGCTTGAGGCAAACTGCTGACTTAGCTTCTTGTGGTTTTCTTTCAAGAACAATTGTCTTCGTCTTTCCATAAACACCATATTTTTTGAAGTGCACCACTAATATTTGTTCTTGTGACAGATTCTTCCACCTGAAAAAAATCAATCGCAATGCATCTTTTGGCTGCATCTCTGATCGGTAGGTTTGATGCTGTACTGTACTCTTTCTGATTTCTGAAGATGGTTTTAACAGAGATTTTGAGAGGTTTGTTGTTTTACAACCAAACAATTTTTTAAACTTTGATCAAAATCACCTTTGACCTGTTTGCTATGTTCATGGTTATTCACTAAAGTTCTCTAAAAAACCTCTAAGGCCTTCATGGAACAGCTGGAAATGTTATCAGCTGGTTGCATTGGATTAAATTTAGGTGTGTCAGAGAAAAGGGGTTGAATACATATACTTATTCCATGTATCATTTTCCTCCCACGCCTTGACCTTTTGACCCTGCAAGAATAAGTGAATATAGACAATCATAGAATGGATGAATGCTGGTTGGCCACATAGATCTATGCACTGAAAAGAGGTGAGAAAATGAATCACTGCACAGGTTATGATATACCAATACTCAACAGCTTTTTTTTTTTTTTTTAAGAAAAAAGAAAATATATTACCTCATGCGAAATCAACAGATAAACTTGTTTATTCGGGGCATTGAATTTTTATTTTTTTCACTGTTGAACTATAACCACTAATTAATTTGCATGCATTTGTACAAAAGAAATGAGAGCTGATTCTTGTTGCACAAAACAGTTTAAAACTGATGGGTTAGGAAACAACTTCAGCACTGAGATCATTACCTCTGGCTGGTATTTTCAGGCTTGTCGCTGCTGTCAAGTAAACGGTGTGAATATAAGATAGTCCTGTGACTCTCTGAGATTTGCATACAAATACAAGAACATTTTTTTTTTAGCCAAGCATGGGGGAGGAGCAGATGAGGGTTAAGTGGTTGCACCAAGTTGGTTTATGTAGCAGGTCTTGATTTTAGTCTGTGGCAAAGGGAAAAGCTATCATTAGGAGCTTAACTGGCTCATGGCCTCTGCACACTGACGACATACCAATCTGCTACGGTCTGCTGCAAAGAAGCAGCTCACTAAGTTTGTTTCTGGGCAGAAAATACAACCTCAACATCTTCTATTAGTTCTCCTTTGGAAATATTGTATGATTACTTTTTTTCAGCTTTGCAAATAAAAAAAAACTCCATCTGTTGAATTAAAACCTGCTGCAAGTCACAGAAACAACTTTTATTGAACAGGACACAGGATTTGTGAACTTGCATTGCATAAAAAAACATGTCAAATGTTTGCAAATGCAACAAATAAAATTGACTCATGATATAAAACTTAAAAAAAATTATGAATTTTTCAAACTCTACACATTTCAATAAAAATGTTACATTTGTCTGTTTATGTCTTAGGAATACCATAACAGTTTGAACAATCACAAAATGAATCTGATTATTCTTATTTAAACTATCTTGGGTTGCAACAGGGAGGAATTGGTGAAATGCATAAATATGAGACAATTGCAAGGCCCGAAGGAATTAAAACACTGAAGAAAAAACAAAACACCGAGTCAAATTTAAAGGCACATTGTCAAAAATACAACTAAAATACAAGAGTATGAGTGTTGACAGAGCTTTGTGGGGAAAAAAAACATCTGAAGATCTGACATAGATAAAACTATGTACATAAAACTAATCACAAAACGGGTTAAACTGTGAGGTCATGATGGAACCAATACCAGAAGTAACATTGAACGACCGTTGCTAGAAAAAAGAAACTGAAATTAACAATAACACATTGCAGGACTTTTAACAGTAGGTAAGATAAAAAGAATAAACACGGCAGTCTTCAAGTTTTTCAAGTTTTTTGAATGTTGAATTGTGACTCTCTGAGAGTCACAATTACAGTTCAGTTGGGTAAGTTTCAAATCTACTCATATTTGTGTAAATAACTTAGTTGCACATCAAAGTTGCGGCCATGAGTATCACATCTAAACTTAGTAGTTTTATCAGAAATTGTATAATTTCCCTAAGGGGGGTTTCTGTTATCCCCACCATCAGTTTCAGCCTTGTGAAAAACGAAAAACTCTGATGAGTTTGATCAGCTTATTAGAGTTTAGAGGATGCAAGTTAGGGTTTTATTGTACAAACTAGTTCACATCACCAATAGAGTCATGCTGAATAATGATTTGAACCTGGAATGCATATGTTGGCAAATCAAGTCAGAAGTAATTAGTCACGCATCCTTGCAACATGATCTCACCGAGGACTTATTGCCTGAAGCTATTTTCTGAGTTAATCTGCAAACTCTTGTAAAATGTTAAGTACAAACAATAAGAATGCTTGCTCACGCTACTAAGTTTGCGTGCTAAAGGAAGTGGACCAGTAGGTTGTTTCCTGTCCCCTTTGCACTTCTAGTCCTTTAGTGGTTTGTATTTGAAGAGAGGTTCAACCTCATTGTTGGAAATAAACATCACAATAAGGTCTCAACCATGCACCTTTCATGGTTTAACCACATGCACACCCTGAACCCAATACGGAGCAATTTGAATTTAAATAATAATGTCCAGTATTGTGAGGTGGTGAGTAAAGATCCATTAGGGAGGGTTTCCTCATGTCTCCTTTAATTACCATTTTGTTCCGTCTTACCTGCTCGCATGCCCTTTCAAGTCTCTCATTGCTTAGTGAAGGATTTTTTCTCACTGAATATTAAAGTGCATTGAAATCAATAGCATGGTAATATATTTGCTTAATTACAATCTTCAAACACCATTTTCATTTAAAAAAACACCACAAATTATTATAAGAAAACTTTAACTAAAAAATCCCACTTAATATTCATCAGGTGTGTGTTTACATCAAATCAGAATAATACAAAAAAAATAAATCTGTCATTTTCTAAATTATTAAAATATAACTGACTTATTTAGGTGAAAATATTTTGTAATATCAACATTTTTACATCATGATCTTTAAGAAACATGTAAAAGAAACTGAGGCATTGTGGTATTTCAGCTAACAGGTGACACAGGAAGACAATCGGTCTGGACACATGTGGATTGTTATTAAGACCAATTTAAGCCAATTTTGATTTCTGAAGAACTATAATAAGATTATTTTCTCTCTTGCTAAAAGAGAGGAGTTGTGACAAAACAGGATTTTACTCATCTTAAACAATAACAAGAGGATTACAAGGTCATTTCAAACTACCGCTATCACTTTATATTTACAGATTATGTTCATCATGGTTCGCGTTACTGAAGCAGCAGTCTTTGTGTGTATTCCTTCAGAGTTTAACTCCCTACGTTAACTGTGAGATTCCCAAAAGGCCGCTAACATTTGCAAACCGAGTATGTTCCTTGAGATCTAAAAGTTTTGCTTTCTGTTCCCCTATTACTGCCTGAATAAGCCACTAACGTGTCCCTGCATGTTGTAGAAAACTACTTTTAATTATCTTCTTACATTTCCAGTTTTATTTGGCATTATTTTTAATTGCCTGTCTGATCATAAAAATGAAAACCATTGATTTGGTTCACATAAAAACATTCCTTCCTTATACTGCTGCTAGCTCGACCTGTTAGCGTGTAGGTATGATACGTTCACTGCTTGGAAAAGAACTAGATCAGAGTTTCCAGCTCATCAGTCAATGCCAATGGAGCTGAAAATCTGCGGATTTAATTCATGAAAGTAAGTTTTAAAAGTCTATAAAATCAAAATAACCCCTGACATGCTTTTATCACAAGACAGCGACAAAAGTCACTTCCCATTTAAGTCAAACTTAGGTCTCAGAATTTCAGTTTCTGCTGAAACAGATCTGTGCCCTTGAGCAAATTCTGTTGTTGATCCCTGATGTGCAATTTTCTTCCAGGAAACCATGTTAACCATTTACTGTTTACTCTTTCCACAAATGTACTTGTACACCTAGCTTTGCGTTTCCTCGTGCTGTTTTGCCAAATTCACTCAAGAACCAGTTTTAGGGTAAGTATTTTTAACAACTCAGTTTTGACACCAACAATAAAACAACATAAAACCGCTTGCTTGATTATTTTTAGAAGTCAATAGCTGAAAATACTTGACATGAGAGTGAAATAAAAAAAAAAAATCACAGCAGTTTAGAAAATATAATATGTTATCTGGAGTCTGAGCAGTTGAAGGGAAAATGTTTCAGTTCAATAGAAAGAGGACAGCTGGCTTGTGAATGTAATAGACCAGCTTGAAAAGCAGCATGAGTTTTCACCCCAAAAAACCTAAAACACATGTACAGTTTGTTAAGCGAACAGTTGTTTTAAATAACAACAACGTTCAGGAAAGATGCACGCCAGATTCTGAGAATTTGTCTCCCCCAGAAAAACAAAAACTCAGCAGTTTGCAAAAAGACATAAATTTACACAGCAACTTGTAGCCTGTTTGTTTCAGAGACATTCTCTAGCTAGATTAACGGTAGATGAGTTATTTTCCTTAAGGACTAGGGGATGAGCAAAAGTGGCAGAAGGCATCTCTTTTACGTGAATTGCAGTTGATGACACGTATATTTGATGACCAGCAATGGTTTGAACTACGAGGCTGACACTTCAAAGAGATCGGCTTTCCTTGCTCGTTTATTTCCAGTTCCTCCCTGCAATGAGTTTTTAGTGGTGTGAGGTTGACTGAAGAAGGAGGGGAGGAAGGAGGACACACACACATGCACGCCCACCCCCCCTCCCACACACACACACCCCCACACACATAGTGAGCATTTAGACAGAGTGCTTGCACTTCAAACAAATGGGACTTCATCAGTGAACATCAGTAATGGTTCCAGGCTGCCCCAACAGCTCTAATCATTTCCAGAGGGAGACCCAGAGAGAGAGATAGAAACAGAGCTTTTTATTTATTTAGTTGTTTTATCTAAAGGCTCTCTTGCAAAAATACAGTGGATAAAATGCTACATGTGCGATAACAGAGTAAATTCCTGAAGAAAACACAAACACCCTATAAAAGTCATGCTTTGACAAATGCCACACGATGTGCAACATGAACACTACTTTTTCTTAATTTTTCATTTATCTTAATACATAGTTTCTGTACCACGTTTCAAAATTTATTACAATTTTATGGGCTATAAAGCAGTTCATAATCATGACCTCTAATTCTCCGTAGCCAACCTCAATATGATGGGACTAAATAAAACTCAGTGCAACAGTTCCAGAACATGAGCGCTGTTCGGTCCGTCAACCATGGCTGTCCAATAAAACTAGAGAATCAGCCAGAAGACTCATTGTAGCTCTGGAGGAGCTGCAGAGATTCACAGTCCCTGGATGGTACCTCTGTTAGAGATAAACTTGTAGTAGACTTTAAGCTGCATCTGTATTAAAAGGTTCTGATGCCAAACACACTTTTCAGGCTTTCAATAGTAAATACAATAAATATGTGAAACCCTTATCCTATAATTCTTCTTCTTCTTATGCTATGATGCTATTTGTGTTGGCCTATTGCATAAAAATTCTCACAGAAAATCTCTCTCTGTATATACAGTACAGATCAAAAGTTTGGACACATCTTCTCATCCAATGATTTTCCTTTATTTTCATGACTATTGACATTGTAGATTCACACTGAAGGCATCAAAACTATGAATTAACACATGTGGAA